>BDMB01000041.1:557665-576756 GCA_016859785.1 Macrotyloma uniflorum | reverse complement strand
AGAATGTTAAATTATTTTAATATTAATGATGGCTCATGTATTTTATAGAATAACTTTAATGTAAAGAAATCTAATGTGATGATTATTAGATTATTATTGGATTAAAGTTATGGGGATTATTTTAGAGATATTAAAATTAATTTCCTCTCTTCTCACTTCTAAGGACAGGATGGTCTTTTAATAAATAAATTAATATTTATTTATTAAATTATAAAAGGTTAACGTTGGAGGTTAAAGAAGTTTTATTTATTTAAATTAAATAAAATTTAACATTGGAAGTTTTGGAGGTTACAAAGGTTCCTTTTTATTTTAAAAAAGGAAGTTAACGTAACTTCTTTTAACGTTATTGAACTTCTTTTAACGTTATTGAACTTCTTTTAACGTTATTGAACTTCTTTTAACGTTAAATTTTTTCCCTTTAAATAGCCCTTCTCTCCAACGAAACAAGTGTGCATTGTCTCATTTTCTCATTCAGAAAATAAAAGAGCAAATAGAGAAAATACAATGACTGACAGAAAGGTGACAAGCAATTTCCATATCATCAGGAAAGCCATTAAAGGGAAGTAAGAGAAGGGAAAGATACTTCTTCATCAAAGGGACGTTATGGATCCAGGTAAGTGCTCTAATTTAATTTTTTCTAACATTATAATATTTTATGTAAAGGTTAGACTTTAAATTTCCATGTAGTTGTAATATTAACTTTGACTTTTATGTATGAGTTGAACTTATCATATTATATATAACATTAGTTCTAATTTGTACTATACTTGTACAATATTTAACACATTAAATCAAATATTGGGTGGTATTCAAAGACTACAATAAGATCTAAACACATTATCCTTGTAAGGTCTAAACACAATATTTAGAGCAAAGATTTGAAAACTTGCATTATAGTCTTAGTTAGACTTATGGTTTATGTGAAGTTCTTATGTAATATTTTGTTTTCTTCTATTTGGAAGACCGTAGTTTCATTTAAATTATTTTTAAATTATTAATGACTTAAATTTTTTACTTCTTATTAAGTTATCTAATATTATATTATTTTTATTTTATATCTTTAAATTTTACATAATTTTTTTCTTAATTTAAATAATATTTTAATTTTATAAAATTATTTTTTTAATAACATATTTTTTTAATTATTATATCTTTAACGATTTTTATTTATAAAAATAAATAATTGATATCAAATAATATTAATTTTATTTTAAAAATCTTTATTTTATAACTAAGGATAATTTGGTCAATAACTATTTTCTATCATTAATAATATTTTTTATTCTATCACATCAATCAAATTAACTATAAATTTCAATATACTTTTTTCTCATTTTCTCCTCGCTTTCCGTTAATTCAAACAACTTAACTTTCCACATATTTTCTTTTTATTTTTTACTCTTCCACTTTCTCCTCCCTAATCCAAACATAGGCTTAAATAGGATGTGAGACATTGTGTAAAGAGAAAAATCACGTTTAGATCCAGGTATTAATATTTTATTTATTATTGGTGAAGAACATGTGAGACAGATAAGTGATATGTGCAGTACGGTTGTAAATAGTTTTTGTTTGAAGTGATATAATAATAATTTAAGAATAATCGATGGCCAACGCAGACGTATAAAACCATTTTATTACAAGTGCCACACAAGTATTGTGAGGGATAAAATGTTACAAGATTGATTAAAAAGAATGCAACAATTCACAACTCATCAAATGCCTTTGCTGTGAGTGAATTATACAGTACTTACTCCGCTACTCTGCTGGACAACTCCAGTTTAACACTAACGTGTTTGAACATCGAAAGTGCAGGATTTCAGTCTCTCCTATGCTGCTAATCTTTTCATGATTTATGGGTACAAAATAGTACAAGCATTCTCCAACCTGTTCAAGTGAGAGGTCCTTGAACCTTCATATTATCCTGCTCTATGGGAATGAAGCCAAAATCTCTCAAGTAATAACTTGTACCCTTCAATTTATGACACTTCACTGCAGGATAGTCTTAAATTCTTTACACCATATGAATAAGAGAAGCAAAATGATTAGAGAGTCACGTCGAGCCACGGCAGTGCAAGTCATGTCCCCATCTATCCTAGTTACAAGTTTCTTCTCCTAGTTCTATGGTGTTTAATTTTCATTCCTTTTCTTTTATGACCAGAATGCACCAAAAAAACTATGACCAAGAAACCAAATACAGAAAATGCACATAAAAATAACACCCAGAACCTGAAGGAACTAGGTATCCCTATCCCATCTTTTTGAACAATAGCCATTTCCTCAGAATCTGCTGACTTATGATTTTCCTTTGAGTCAAAATTTTCACTGAAATTGCCTAATTTCCTATAGATTACACTTTCCTCTGTGGCGTTTAATTTGGGTATGGAACCATCTTTGGGGCAGTTCATTCTTTCATGATGCTGATGCAATGCTTCATTTAGTGTCTTCACACATTCTATACTGAGAAAATGTCGCTGTAAATTCTCCTCATCATTGTGATCAAGTGTTGATGGATCTGGTGGTTCTGGAAATTTGGCCCAGCATCTGTTAACCATGTCGAGTTCTCGCCACTGTGCCTTGTCAAAACTCCAATTCCCAACTTTGAATTCTAATCCATAGTGAAAAACTCTATATTTGATTCCTGGTTCAGGAACATATCCTGGGTATATCATAATCTCTTTGTTTATGGTATGCCTCAATTTCAACTGCATCAATAGCACTACAGGTTATACAGTGAAACCTGTTCATAATTTAAAGAGGGCATGATGGGAGATGAAATTGGATGGTCATTTCAATCCATAGTTAGGTATGCAGCATATAATCATGTGAACACATAAAGCATGAAAATTTTAATAGAGCATTTTGAATTTTTCTGTGCTTTCTCCCATGATTGTGCATAGATTAATTGTGAAATTTTAAAAGAAAAATACCTCTGCTGCACCGAATGAGTAACCATACATCTCGCTGATCCAACCAGATTCGTATATGTCTCCTGTTATATTTCTGGCATAATGAGCTCTATCAGCCCGAACTTCCTCAGTTTTATGCAGCCAAAGTAAAGCAAATTTCCGCAAATCATCTATATGCATGATGATTACACCACCAACCTTGTCACAAGCCTCGGGATGGCTTGTATGCAATGTTGCAAGCTCATTGTCGCAGCCAATAAGGTAGCTAGCATGTAAAGAATTGAATAGAAACAATAAATGAGTCATCATGCAACAAATGCAAGGCCAAGACAAAACCCAGAAATACAACAACATCCACATTACATTGATGTCAACAACACTAATAGGTTTTACAATGATAAATTGAATTCACCAAGCTTACTCATAGGGAGTTGAAACAGGCTTGCCACGTGCAGCTTTGAATTCCCATGGGGTAATTGGACCTCTCATTATCATATCAGCGTCTAGAATCACAATGAATTCAGCATCAATATTTGCATGATTGAGCCAGTGGAGAACTGCAGCTGGTTTGTTAATTGCTGGATACCTGATGTAAAACAGAAATTCATTTATTCACCTATAGTTCATGTAAATAAACACCTAAAAGTGATAGGATCTCAATAATTGTGCATTTAGAGTAGTGGAGCAAGATATTAATATACCATTTCAACAGGAAACATCAAACACAAGACAAAGATGAGTAGTAGATTGTGACTCAATTGTGAGACAAATGAGAATTTGTTAATTGTAAATAATTAATCTCTGCATTAGTATCAATATCAATGTCATACAATTCAGAGATTAAGAAGACATGTAATACAGAGAAGTACAGAGTAGAACTCTGTCCTTCCCCCAGGTATAAGAGACCTGGCCTTCTCTCTATCTCTCAAAACAATCAATAACCTACAATTAGTCTCCCTTACTACCTTATAACTACTCCCTCCACTCAGTGACCTCCTAAAAAGTTACTGCAGTATTTGCTATTTCATTTTAGAGCTTAAATCTCTAATTCCCTACACTGTTATTCGTCCTCACGTATCCAGACACTCTTATTAGTTTTAAAATCTTCTGAAAAACCGAAAAGAGATGCTGCGAAGGCTAGTCCTTTGCACATTACATGCTTGACTTCGTAACCACTTTTGTTGATTGCTATGTCCCAAGTGTCAGTGCAGAAACAGAAAGTAACTAAGAAGACAAGCATAATACAATTGAAATACACACACAATTACCAATCGCCTGTTAACGGATGCTGACTCATAGAAGGAACATAATGGGTGGGAGCCAGGTTGTGGCCTTTATATAGCTTTAAGTCAGCATCAGAGCAGCTGAGAAGTCTAGTGATATTTCCTGGCTGTCCACTTAAACGGAAACTGTACATAAGCCCTACAGTCTGCCAGTCAAAGTAAGGGATGCATTCAGTGGAAAAAATAGTATGGATTTTAGGATATGGCCTATTAGCATCATGATCGACATGTTCTTGTACTGTATCCTCCATCATTTGTAGAGTAGCAGGAGTTACAATTTTTGGTTTAGTTAGTTCAGCAAAGGCTCTGCTTTTTAAAAAGTTCACGTATTTGGACCACACTGGTTTAGGGCAGCTGTTAGCTGCATGATGTAACAGAAGAGCTTCATTTAAAATGTTTATGCACTCTATACTTAAAAATAGTCCTCGCCGTAGATTAGGATCTATTTCCAACTGCATTACCTGCAATAAGAAATTTTCAAATTTCATTAGAACTTGGAAAAAAAAAAAACTGCTGTATGGATGTATTCGGTATAATGACTAAAAAGTAGGATTAAAAAGCTGAGTCTCATAAATACACATCAAGGGAAATATTTGTGCTTCTCTAAAAACTATGAGACAAGTATGCCACTTGAATAAGAACCTGTTCTCTAAAAGACACTAGTTTCCCCCTACAAGTATGTAAGTTTACAATACCTCTCTGGGATAAGGAGGTTGAGGAAATAGCTGGCCACAGTTATAAACAATCTCATCCTCATCATGGTCAGCCTTACTAAATGACCAATT
The DNA here is from genome assembly GCA_016859785.1 of Macrotyloma uniflorum. NCBI lineage: Eukaryota > Viridiplantae > Streptophyta > Magnoliopsida > Fabales > Fabaceae > Macrotyloma > Macrotyloma uniflorum. The sequence continues at coordinate 571,782 of BDMB01000041.1, read as the reverse complement.
TCCTACCCTAAATGGCAGTCCATAATGAAGAAGAATGGGTTCAACTCCCTCCCGGGGTGCATAACCTGGGTAGATCATCAAGTTATCATTGATCTTGTGTCGAAGCCCAACCTGTGAGCAGCAGACGAAAACCCAAATGAAAAGAGTGAAAGAAGGATAAAAGCAAAATAAGTAGTGATATTTAAATAGTTCAATAAAAAGCTTGATAATTAGGGTCATAGCAATGTACAAAATACAAAAACATTTTAAGAGGGTAAACTCACTTCTGCTGCACCAAAAGAATATCCATACATCTCACTAATCCATCCTTTTTCATATATGTCGCCAGTTATGTTTACTCCCCAATGAGCCCTATCTTGCCGTACTTCTTCTGTTTTTGAAAGCCACATAGGTGCCAAAGATCGCAGGTCATCTATATGCATTGCCAAAAGTCCACCAACTTTGTCACAAAGTTCTGGGTGTTTTGTGTGAAGTTGAGCCAATATATTGTCACAACCTTTTAAGTACCTAGAGAAGGAATTTTGTTTTGTTTATGGCATGTTTTCATAGTGATCCAGAGATATAAACACTGAATAAATAAAGACAAGATATCTGTACCATTTCACAGTCGAGTGTCATAACTTGATTCAAAATCAAGAAACAAACATCTATCATGTTTGGATTTTAGAGAAGTTCATATTTTCAAATTTATCATTAAATGTCTTAAACCCTCTCTCTTTCCAACAAATATGTCAAACGAAAACATTAAGGTCAAGATAAAGAAGAAAAGCTTCGGCATTCAAAGCTTCTATATTCTTATAATCTGCTCATTGCCATAAATGAAGCTACACTATTCTTCCATTGGGTAAATAGCTATGAATACTATCGCTAAAAAAACGAGTAACTAAAATATTTAAGATATTAGTGAATACCCATAATATGCTGCAACAGGTCTTCCTTTCTCTGCACCAAGTTTCCAAGGTACAATTCGCCCACGGATTATCATGTCTGCATCAAGGATGATAACCCAGTCAATATTTTCTGCATCTTTACTATGTTTGAGCCAATGTAAAACCCCAGCAGGTTTGTTTATTGCAGGGTACCTGCATAGTAGACAGAATTTATATCTTATGCACCCTTTTATGGGAAAGGGATGTCACTAATTTACTTCTGCAATATGGTATTCATGAGTCTTATTTGGCAAAAGACTAAAATTCACATCACTGTAAAAACGGGAATGGTAGGGATCAACCACTTACACAATACAAAAGTACTCGCAGTCTTTTATTGAACGTGAAAAAAACAAAAAGAGGCAGAAGCAGCACAATATTCAACTAACACCCATCATTAATTTCAGAGGAGCACAAGTCAATAGGTAAAGGTCTTCACTCACAATTAAAATAGTATATCGTTGTACAACATGTTTTAATAAAAGACATTTTGTCTACTTCATAAGAGATCAGTTAAGTAAAAGACACGCATAGAAACCAATGCACATAAGTTTCAATAACTAACTGATGTAAAAACAAATCAAGACATACATTCACGGGAGTAAATTAGCTAACACAGAAACAAACAATTTTGCAGAGATAAACATCAACACAATTACACAGACACATCATGCATTTAGCAAAACTGTACCACTAGAGTGGAAATAGCTAAACATGGGACAATCAGAACCAGTGCCAACGATAGCAGATCACTTCTCAATAAAACCAAAACACCCAAAATCAATCTACACTTGTTTTATCCCAAATTAAACTCCTGAAGCTGATTCAACTTCTTGCAAACACTGATTCTACTTTACCAGTCACCAGTTGTGGGGTGTTTGCTCATTGAGGGCACCTCAAAAGTGGGAGCCAAATGCATCCCTCTGTAAGTTTTCTTCTGCTCCTCAGTGCAACTGAGAAGACGCGTAATGTGTCCCGGTTGCTTCGCCTTTCTAAAACTGTGCATTAGTCCAACCGTTTGCCAGTCAAAGTAGTTCTGACACTCCACAGAGAAGAGGGTCTGGATCCTCCATGGAGCTTTTTGAGCTGCTTCCACTCTCTCCACAGTGCAAATGGCCAGACCCAGTATCACCAACGATAACAAAATTGAAAATTTCTCCATTATGGATCAACTGAAAAATGAGATGTGAAGTGGGTGTTTTCTAATTTTGGGAACAAGATCTGAATTCCATGACTTTAATCGTTGCCAAACCCAAGAGAGCCTGTGCCAATGTTAAGTCAAAGTTGGAGTTTTGTGGTAAATGCTTTTAGTTGACGAGGATCACATTAAATGAGGAAACAATCTATTGCCCTGAAATAGGATGACCCAAATCTAAAATTTTGAAAAATATATATATTTTATCACTTAAGTAAGTTATAAAAGGCTTTTTAAAAAAATTACCCAAAACTAAAATGTGTGTGTTTTACTCATTCCTTAAATATCTAACAGTATGTCATGAAAAAGTTCAGAAAAATAAAATATGTCAAAACAATATCGTTATAAGTTTTTCTTTTAATATTTTTGACACGTAACTAGTTAATAATATTTTATAAATGAACTGGTTATCTTTAAAATAAATAAAAAAATATATGAAATTATATGAATGAATTTAAGGGTGTGTTTGAATTGGAAAATGAATTTGAAGAAATAAAAAAAAAAGGAAATAAAAAAAAGAGAAGAGAAATTAGAATTGTTTAAATTAAAGAAAAAAGAGAAAAAAGGAATAGAAACTAAAATAATATTATTTATTATTAATAATTTTTTAAAATTTTATTATTATTATTATTATTAAAATATATATAATTTAATATTATCATTATTAATATTTTTAAAAATTATTATTATTATAATAAAAAGTAAATATAAAAAAATATAGTATTTTAATATTATTAAAATAATATAAATATTAATAATTTATTATTTTAATATTATATTAATTTTTTATTATTATAATCATATAAAATATATTAATATTTTAATATATATTTTCGGAAGACTCAAATTTTTTTGCAAATCTTCTTTTTCATAAAAAGAAGAAAAATGAATTTAATTTTTTTCGAAGTTCGTAATTTTTTATTTTGATTTATGAGCTTTGTGTCTTTTTCTCCGCTCCTTCTCTTTCCGTTGCCTGAAACAAATAGAGGCTAAGTCTATATAGATCAAATTTATCCAATCAAAACATAATTTATATTTTATTATTTAAGTAATTAGAAAATTACTTATTTTTTAACGTAATCAAAATATAAATGTGAATAAGTAAGCATAATAATAGACAAAAAAAATTAGTAATAAAAATATTTATCCGTATGTTTACGTCTCATAAGTTATTTGTAGGAAAATTCTTCAAACAGTTATTTCGTCTCTCATATAACTTCTAGCAATATTAATAAATAGGGTTGAATATATTTTTTATTTTTATAATTTTCTGAAAAATTATTTTTATTTTTATATTTTTAATTGATAAATTAAATCTTTCCATTTTAAAATATGTGATTTTAGTCCATTTTTATATTTAAATTTAATATTTAATAATATTTTTTTTTTAATAAAATTGATAAAAAATAAATTTAATTTTAATTATTATTTATATTTAAATATAATATTTAATAATATTTATTTATTATTATAAAATTCATGAAAATAAAAAATTTATATATTTTCAAAAACTAAAAGACTAAATTGATCAAATTAAAAATACAATAAATATAATTTTTGAAAAAAAAATAAGAATCACAACTATATTTAACTTATAAAACAACATTGAATAAAAATATAATTAAAAAAACAAAAAAAAAAAAATAATTAAGAAAATAAATTATTATAAATGTATTTTTATTAAAATTTAAGATTAATTTATTTTTATAAAATTGATAATTCTTAATATAAAATTTGTTTCAATTAAATATATTCTAATTTAATTTTATATCTCATAACATTCAAAATGAATGATAAAAGATTAAGAAAAAAATTGTAGTTATAAAGTTGTGTGTGGAATATTAACATTAACATTTTTCCATTTCTAACATAACTTTTAACAAATTATCATCAATAAAAATTAAATGATATTTTCAACAAATATACGAAACTTTCTAAATTTGTGAATCCTCGATATAAACAAATATACGAAACTTTCTAAATTTGTGAATCCTCGATATAAATAGTCTATAAAGAAAAATTTATTGTCCATTTCATAAAGTTTACGTTTCTATTTCATTTTTTTCTTGCTCTCTTCGATGATACTATTCATCTCTCTCTTCAATAATACTGTTCATCTTCTTCCTTTAAACCGTTTTTCCCGCCTTTTCTGTTTTCAGTTATTTTTCTGTTTTAGTTTGTTATTCACATGTTTGTATATATATTTTTCATTTCTTGATCAGTAAGAATAAGGTCTTTCATTTTCTTTCACGGCATTATGAATACTCGTGAGCTCTATTCATCCCTGTTTCAAGGTATGATATGCAATGAAAGTGACAGAATGATTTTACAGCAAGCGGAAGAGTTGCAAGCATGCAGGAACACCATAAATCTTAATATGATATCAGAGTTCTTCCATTGAAGAGCTCTGCTGTGCAATTCCTTCTACTTCCTTAACCTTTCTTTTTCTTACTTTTCTTGTTTTCATTAAAACATGACTGACGAACAAAATCTTTTGCCTCATAATTTTCTTTATCTTCATCCTAGTGAAAATCCAACTATTGCCTTGGTTTCTCCTATTCTTGAACCTGGAAACTATCATTCATGGAGTAGGTCCATGATCACTACCTTAAACACTAAGAATAAGGTGGAATTTGTCAATGGAAATGCACCACAACCATCCAAATCTAACATCAACGACTCTGCTTGGTATAGATATAATAACATGGTGGTTTCTTGGTTGGTACATTCCGTTTCACTCCCTATTCGGCAAAGTATTATGTGGATGGATAAGGTAGAAGATATTTGGAATGACTTGAAATTTAGATATTCCCAAGGAGATTTGTTACGTATTTCTGATTTTCAGCTTGATGCATCATCTCTAAAGCAAGGAGATCAATCTGTTACTGAATATTTCACCAAATTAAGAACCATATGGGATGAATTGGATAACTTTCGACCAGATTTTGTATGCATTTGCTTAAATAAATGTTCTTGCAATGCCTTTGATGTGATTAGTCAACGCAAACGGGAAGATCAAGCCATGCAGTTCTTGAAAGGCTTGAATGATCATTACAGTAATATAAAATCACATGTGTTACTAATGGACCCCATCTCTCCAATATCCAAAATTTTTTCCCTGGTCGTGCAACAGGAGTGGTAGTTTTCTAGTAATAATTTCATAGCTAACACCAGAAGCGTCTCTCCTAGAATAAGCTAGACTAGCACCACTTGTAGTTATTGTGGAAAGATCGATCATACAGTATATTACAGAAAGCATGGTTATCCTTCAAACCAAGAAAACAAAAATTATAGGAACAACTCCAATCGAAAGATTTGTGTGCATTGTGGTAGGATGGGACACACAGTTGAGATTTGCTACAAGAAACATAGTTATCCGCCTAGCTATAAAATTCATACTGAAAGAAAGCACACTGCCAATAGTATTACTGGTCAAAATAGTGAGAATCTTGATACTGAACAACATAAAAACGATGACGTCAGAATTTCATCGCAACAATATCAAACCATATTAAATCTTCTTCAACAAAATCACAATGGTAACTCTTCTTCTTAGATTAATCAAATTGGTTCAGTCACGGTCTCCTCTACTCAGACAGATTCTCCATCAGGTATACTCAGTACAACTAGAACCCATAATAAAATGTCTTGAATCATTGATTCTGGTGCAACAGACCACATTTGTGCATCCTTAAATAATTTCTCTTCCTATAAATCTATTAATCCCATTTCTGTTAAACTGCCTAATAATCATTGTTGAGGCTACTCATTCTGGAACAGTTAAGCTATTTGATAAATTTATCTTAACTGATGTTTTGTATATACCCTCATTCACCTTTAATCTGATTTCAATTTCAAAACTCACCACTTCCTTGCATTATGAACTCATATTCTCCTCTTCACATTGTATCATACAGGACTTGAGATCAAAAGAGAGGATTGGTATAGTTGAAATGAATGCTGAATTATACACTCTTAACACTGATATGCTGTGACATATTTTACTACTTTTACTTCCATGAATGAACCTCAGTACAATATTAAAAATATTGATCTCTAACATTTCCGCATGGGTCACTTGTCCAATGAGAGGCTCAATTGTATGAAATTCAATTATCCTTACATACATTTTGACAAAAATTTCATCTGTAATACTTGCCATCTTGCTAAACACAAAAAAACTTCCTTTTCCATTAAGTAATTCATATGCTTTAAACCCTTTTGACCTCATGCATATGGATATATGGGGGCCTTGCTCCAACATTGCAATGCATGGATATAGATACTTCCTTACAATTGTAGATCACACGCTTCACTTGGTTATTTTTAATGTCCAATAAATCTGAAACTAGGATTCACATTACAAACTTTATCTCTGAAATAGAAAATCAGTTTAATAGAAAAATTAAAATTGTATGTACTAATAATGGGACAAAATTTAACATGAGAGAATTTTTTGCTTCTAAGGGTATAATCCATCAAACCACTTGCACTGAGACCCCTGAACAGAATAGTATAGCTGAAAGAAAACATCAACACCTCCTAAATGTCTCCTGTGCCATTCTGTTCCAATCTAATATGCTTGTTATTTTTTGGGTTATGTTATGTTGCATGTTGCATATTTAATCAATTGTATACCCACTCCCTTCCTCAATAACATATACCCATTTGAAAAACTTCATGGTAAGGCCTGTAACATGACCAATCTACATGTATTTAGGTGCCTTTGCTACAGTAGTACGCTCACTGCACAACGAAAAAAGTTTGACAGTAGAGCTAATCCTTGTGTATTTCTTGGATTTAAATCTCATACCAAAGGCTACCTACTTTTTAATTTAACTAACCACAACGTTGATGTTTCAAGAAATGTGACATTTATGAAAATTATTTTCCTTATCCTAAGGAGCTTTCTGACAACACTACTATTTCATTACTTATAAATCATAATTACACTTTTGATGACAATATGACTATTACACAAACTTCGGAGGAAGACACCTTTAATGTTGCAGATCACAACATTGATATTGATGATACTAATACTAAACCAAGACGCTCCATCAAGATCAGACGTCGCCCCACATATCTGGAAGACTACCAAACTACGCTTTCCACTTTATTTTTTTACTCAAAAGGTATAAATTACCCCATTGAAACTCTCATGTCATATAATGGTTTATTAGAATCTTTTCGTAACACTATTTTATCCATTTTTGCAAATTTCGAGCCAACCAACTTTGAGGAGGCATCAAAAAGTGACCACTGGATAAGTGCAATGAATGAAGAAATAAAAGCTCTAGAATCCAATCAAACCTGGACCCTTACTCCCCTTCCTGCAAGTAAAACTGCCATTGGTTGTAGATGGATCTACAAGATCAAGTATAAGTCAGATAGTTCAATTGAAAGATACAAAGCAAAATTAGTGGCTAGGGTATACTCAACTTGAGGGTTTGGACTTCATTGATACCTTCTCTCTCATTGCCAAAATAACCACGTTTCGCATTCTTCTAGCCATAGCCGCTATCAATAACTGGGAATTAAAGCAATTAGATGTGAACAACGCCTTTTTGCATGGAGATCTTCATGAAGAAGTCTTTATGAAACCTCCTCTAGGTCTGAATATAAAGAATTTCAACTATGTTTGCAAATTACAGCGGTCTCTCTACGGTTTAAGACAGGCCAGTCGTCAATGGTATGAGAAGCTTTCTACTTTCATCATTCAACATGATTATAAGCATTCCACTGTAGATCATTCCTTGTTCCTCAAGTTCATTGGTTACACCATCACTGCCCTTGTTGTATATGTCGACGACATCATTCTTACTGGAAATAACAATGAAGAGATCACTCGCATCGCTAGCTTGCTTAACCAAACCTTCAAAATAAAGAACCTTGGTGACTTGACTTATTTCCTCGGTCTAGAAGTTGCCCGCAGCAGCCTAGGTATTCATCTTTGTCAAAGGAAGTATACCATTGATCTCCTTAAAGACACTGGTATGCTTGGTTGTGCTCCTGCAACCACACCCATGACTCAAGCCTTCCATTCTTCTACTTACGAGAGTGCCAAACTTAATGATGTTGAAACCTCTTCCTATAGAAGACTCATTGGCAAACTCATTTATCTTACTAATACCCGGCCAGACATTTCCTATGCCTTTCATCACCTAATCCAGTTTGTTTCCTCTCCTTCCATTGAACATCAGCGTATTGTTTATCGTATACTTAGATATATTAAACGGGAGCCTGGTGCTGGCATTCTCCTTAGCAGCAAAAGCAGTTTACAAATAAAAGCTTTTAGTGACTCTGATTGGGCAACTTACCCTTACACCAGGAAATCTATAATAGGATATCGGGTTTACATAGGTGATTATCCCGTCGTATGGAAAGCCAAGAAATAACAAACTGTCTCCAGAAGTTCTTCAGAAGCTGAATACCGCACCCTTGCCTCCACTGCCTATGAAATTCAATGGATACTTATATTATGGAAGATCTTCGCATTGATCATGTCAATCCAACACTTCTTTATTATGATAACTAGTTGGCTCTTTTCATGGCTTTCAATCAAGTCCTACACGAAAGAACAAAACACATTGAGATAGATTGCCATATCATACGTGATAAAATCAACATTGGTTTGATCAAGCTGCTTCCAATAAAGTCCAATATGCAGCTTGCTGATATTCTGACAAAGTCGCTTGCTCCTACACCCTTTAATCATCTATATACCAAGTTGAGAATGATTAACATATTCTCAGTTTAAGGGGAGACTCATAAAGTTTACGTTTCCACCTCACTTTTTTCTTTCTCTCTTTTCGATGACACTGTTCATCTTCTTCTTTCTCTCTCTTCGATAACATTGTTCGTCTTCTTCCTTTAAACTATTTCTCCCGCCTTTTTTTGTTTTCAGTTGTTTTTATGTATTAGTTTGTTATTCACATGTTTGTATATATATATTCTTCATCTCTTGACCTATATGAATAAGGTCTTTCATTTTCTTTCACTACATTATGAATACTCGTGACCTCTATTCATCCCTATTTCAAGGTCTGATATGTAATGAAAGTGACAGAATGATTTTACAGCAAGTGGAAGAGTTGCAAGCATGTAGGAACACCATAAATCTTAATACCATTATCCATTGTCCATTGTCAATGTGATAATCATCATCTTTTTTACTCACCAACTTTACTATTCATCATCTCTTTCTTGTGTTTGTGTCATTTACTATTATAAACGATGATCATAATCTCTTTCCTGTGTTTGTGTCATTTACTGTTATAAATGATTTTTTCACACGTTTTTGTTTTTAATTTTTCTGTTTCACTTTCTGTTATTAGGCATTGTATTGTATATATTTCTATGATCCTACACTTAATGATATAAAATCATTTTTCTTCTTTCCATTATGTCCTTCCGTCATCGTCATTCATCCCTGTTTGATACTTTGTTTGGAGTAGAGATGATACAGTGATGCGGATTATGCAGAATCAGATTGCATGTGTTTAATTGTACCATAAATTTTGTTATGGTATTAGAGCTCTTCAATTGAAGAACTCTACTGTGCACTCTCATCTATACTTTATTTCTTGTTAATCTTTTTGCTTTCTTGCTTCCTTGTCTTTCTATTATCATGGCAGAAGATCAAAATATATTGTCACACAATTTTCTTTACTTGCATCCAAGCAAGAACCTTACTACAACCTTGGTTTCTCCCGTTCTTGAACCTGGAAATTACCACTCATGGAGCATATCCATGATCACTGCTTTAAGTGCTAAGAATAAGGTGGAATTTGTAGATGGAGGTGAACCACAACAGTCCAAATCCGATTCTAACTACTCTGCATGGAATCACTGCAACAATATGGTTGTTTCATGGCTTGTTCATTTAGTCTCTCTTTCTATTAGACAAAGTGTACTATGGATGGACAAAGTGGATGATATATAATAGGGGTGTTCGCGGTGCGGTTTGGTTCGATTTTTTTGTTAAAATATATCCGAACCAAATATAAAAATTATTTTCGGTTCGGTTTGATTCGGTTTGAAATAAAAAAAAATCTGAACCAATCCAAATCAATTTTAGTGGTTTGGTTTGGATCGATTTTTGCGGTTTTTTTTAATTTTTAATTTTATATTTTTTATTAATAATTGATTATTTTTAGCCTTTGAAACCTTGAACTTGACTCACAACCAAGTGCTCAATTGGGTTAGAATAAAATAAAATTACAGTAATGGAGTTTTTTAAGTTAAGGAACACTAAGATATGTTTAACAAAATATAAGTTGCAACAGATTAATATTACTAAAAAAAATAATAACCCTAGTAAAAACAAAATTAATTGAAATAAGAACTCTAAAAAGAAACCGAGAACCCTAAATCTTAAACCCTAAAATAAAATCGGAAAATAATAGAACATTTATTCAATGAAAATCGAAGATGAATCATAAGACAAATTGATGTGGAATTAAAATCAAAATTTGAAAAATGAAAGAGGAAAGAATAAGAAAGGAAACATATTAATGAGTGAATGAAAAAAAAAAAAAAACTTACCGCTTGGGATAAAAAGAATGATTAGATAGAGGGTGAAATGACGTGGTGAAGATGAATTTGAATAAGAGTTAATGATAAGATAATGAAATCAGAGTAAGGGAGTTTCAAGTAAGGAATCTTAAGATGCGTTTAACAAAATGAAAGTTGAAATAGACAAATAGTAGGTTTTATTTGCAAAATAAAATTAAAAATAAATATAATATTATTTAATAATTGCAGTTTGGTTTAGTTTGGTTCAGTTTTGAGATACCAAACTGCAAACCGAACCAAACCGCGCGATTCTGAAAAAAAAAATCCAAAACAATTCAAAAACTTGTGATTTTAATCGGTTTGCGATTTTTTAGATCAGTTTTCGATTTTTTTTTTTGGATCGGTTCGATTCTGAACACCCATAATTTCAGTAATACTTAATTGATAGAAGTTTAAACAATATAGAAAGATGCTACTAGAAATATTAAAAAGATACAAAGTGCATTTCATAGAAATTTTTTAAATGCATGGTAAAAAAAATGTATGTTTCGACGTAGAATAATTGAGTTGATTCAATTGCAATGCATATCGAAGAAGGAAAAAATGAAAAAGAATAAGAATAAATTATGAAGAAAGGAAAGAATGAAAAAGAATATAGAAAAAATTAATAAGAAAGCAAAGAATGAAAAAGAATAAAGAATAAATTATGAAGAAAGCAAAGAAAGGAAGATGTCACGATTTATCATGCAGTTCTTTTGTTGTCTTCATAATTGTCGAACGTTTTATTGGCAGTCTTTGTGATTTTTTTTCTTGCAAAGATTCTTTTGACAATAAATAAAAGAAAACCACATAAATATTATATAAGAAAAACTAGAAATATTTTCATTGGAACTAGAAATGAAAATCAATAAAAAATTAAAGGAGAGTTGTAATAAAAGATTTACAACACACAAAATTCATAATAATACTAAAATTTAGTAAAAAAAACCAATCATACAGCCACAACATATTACTTAAAAAAACAAATATCTTGTCAGATGAAAAAGTTAAGAATATAAAAAAAAATATATCAAATCACACTGAAAATAATAAATATTAATTATTTGATCTTAAACGAAAATAATCAAACAATAATTTTGTTTTTTTTCTTTTAAAAAAAACTTTCTTAAAAATAATATGATATTTCGTTTTTATCATATATATATATATATATATAATTACATCATTCATGTTTTATCAAATTTAAATTATATTTTTTTTTAATTTCATATAAAAAAAATTCTTACTAGATGTACATATTGGGTGACATAACTCTGCTTCTTAAGCTTTATTTGGATGAAAAAATTGGAAATGAGGTAATGAAAAAAAATATAATGAATAAAAAAGAGAGAGAAAGTGAATGAAAAATAATATTGTTTGATTTGGAAGAAATAAAATAAAAGTAGATAAAAAATTTATAAGTATATGTAATTGATTCAATTAAATTGAGGTGGATTAATATATTTTTTATTAAAGTTTAAAATTTTTCATATATTTTTTTTTAAAATTAAATATTTTATAAATAAAATATTAAAAATTGATAAAAAATATAATTTTTTTAAATTAATAATTTATATTATATTTTAATATTAATATTAATTTAAAAAATCATAATTAAATTTAAACCAATTTTGAATTAAAAGTAGAATATATAATTTTAAACTAAAAATAAAATAAAATAAAATAAAATAGCTTTCTTATCAATCGGAAGTAATATTATCAATTCAACACTTTAAATCAACTTTTAATTATCTTAAATTAATTAAAATAAATATAAATTTGTTAAAATTCAAACGATATATTTAACAACCTCTCACATAGTATATTTTTATAATAATAAATAAAAATAAATTTTAAATAAAATAAAAATTAAAAAAAAAAATTTACAAAATAATCAAATATATATATAAAACATATTACAACTAATTAATTTAATAAAATATTCAAATATTAAATTTGTTCATATATATTTTTATAATTTTTATTCATAAATACTTTTATAAAATTTATAATAATTTTTTTTATAAAAAAAATTAAATATTTAATATATTATTATTTGAAAAAATTTATAATAAAACTATATAAAATATTATATATAAATTTAAATAAGAAAGTAAAAAATTAAATAAATTTTAAAATATAACATAAAATTATAATCAAATATTATTTTCAACCTATAATTCAATATAATTATATAATAAATTATATGTAAATTAAATTAAAATTAAATATATATTATTTAAAATAATTAAATATATCACTTTGTAAATAAAATAAAATATTTTATCTATACTAAAAATATATTTTTATATTTATATTGTATTTCCTTATATTATGTATATTTGAATAATTTTTTTTTTAGAAAAAAAATAATTGGTAGAAAAATTAAAATATTTCATAATAATATGACCTATTAAGATATTAGAAGATTATAATAGGAAAATAGGAAGAATATTAAAGTTAAAATTTTTTCTATTAGAGTCATATTTTTAAAAGCGTATAAAAATAAGAGTTTAGGGTTTAGGATAAAAGACACAATCATTACAATCATTATAATATACAAATTGTTAGAAGTTTATAATAGGTTAAGTCATTTAATAATGGGAGGGATAATTATTTTATTAATTAATGAATTTTCAGCACATCTTTCTTGTAATTGTTTTTTATACTTCTGGCACCAATTTTATTAATATATTTATTTTTTACGATTTAAAAAAGTGAAGTTATAATCTCAACTAATAATATCTCGCTGTATACCCTTTTTATAAGAGTTTTCTTATAATTTTTCCTTAAATACTCTTTTTTTTAGTTAAAATTACTCGTAATTTTTTTTATTAGAAAAATATTAGGATGATATAGTAAAAATAACATAATCTACTCGTTATAATAAAATATAACATATGTTCTCATTATAATTAAGAATAATATGATATACTCATTATAGTTAAAAATAAAGATAATTTGATAAGAATAGTTCAACCTTTTAAAAAAAAATAATTCAACAATTTAAACTAGATATAACTCAAACTTTTATTATTTTTTTTTATTTTACTTTTTTTTTATTGTTTTTTATTTCATCGATAAAAGAAAAAAATATATATCTTAAATCAATTCCATTCTTTTCTATAATTATCTTCAATTGTTATCACCTGCCTTCACTTTACTTCAATTATCTATATATTTATAGAGTTATAAAAGGAAGGAAGTAAATCTCTTCATATCCACCAAAAACACTAATCAAGCTTCTGCGTAATGTCTGATCACCACAGCATTTTTCTAAAGGCATTAGGGGATAAGCACAAACCCGATGAGAGAATAGAATATGACGTGAAGCCAATTTTCCGTTTTGTTGAGGACACGCTTATACATTCCGCTTTGAGGTTTGACAGAGCTACAAAGGTATGAAGCTAATTGTTTAAAAAGTTGCTTATGCAATT
>BDMB01000041.1:546534-557607 GCA_016859785.1 Macrotyloma uniflorum | reverse complement strand
CTAATTGTTTAAAAAGTTGCTTATGCAATTGAAATTTACGATAGACACGCATGTCATTGAAGATTGGTTCTATTTAAAATATGGATTTGGGTGAGATTTTTCTGTCTTCCTATTAACCTGTACTTTCTTTCAGGCTTCCCTTGCTCCTGCTGAAGATAGAAACCAAAATCCTGGTTACACAAGCATACCGGAGGCTCTGTCTGCTAAGATTGAATGGATTTCCTCTGAGGTGATACAAAAATATCTTAGAACACCTTTTTTACTGCTCCTTGTTTAACATTGCTCGATAAACTATCACAGGATCTTGAGCTACTTAATTTGTTAATTACATATATAATCTTTAATTGTGGTAAACCTTCCAAACCTTATTCCATTCATTAATGTTTTGATAGCGTGTTATCCTGAAAAGTTTTTAAGTGGTGCTTAACTACTATAACGCTGCTAATATTTGTATGCGCAAGTGTTAAATATCAGTTGCCCATGCATAAGTACATTTTCATCAATATAAAAAGATAAAAAATGTAATTTCAGATTTCCTGCAAGATTCTGAATGGTGTAGAGGAACACCGGACAACAATAGCCGTATTAGACATGCTTACAATGTACAAGTGGGAAATGAAGATAGTTTTGGCCTTAGCCGCTTTTACTCTGACCTACGCTGAATTTTGTCTGCTTGTTCATGTTCAAGATAGCGACCAGCTTGCAAAAAAATTGGCAATTCTGAAGCAATTTCCTAGTATCATGGAAAATTCAAGCTCGCTGAAACCACGGTTTGACATCCTTAATGATGTCGTTAAAATCACACTGGAGGTGACCAAGTGTGTCATAGAGGTTCAAGATCTGCCAACCGAACACGCCACTGCCAATGACTATATCCCAATTGTTTGCTATTGGACCATCAGAAGTATTCTTGCTTGCACAACTCAGATTAAAAGCATCACTACATTTGGATATGCGTATGCTTTCCCAATCTTGTTCAAAGCTTTTATGTTTGTTAATTAGCATATCCTTTGTCAGCAATTTAAATTATCTTTACAGTTAATTAGCTTCTAATACAATGGTTTAATATATATAAAATAATATGCTCTTTCGTTCTGTCACGAGTTTCTTCAACTCACCCAACAGACTAATTCTGTTTATGATAATGTTAGTGTCTTCATATAAAGTGAAATCAAATATGAAAATTTGGACTAAATCTTTTACGTACAGTTGGGTTATATATAAAATAATAATGTTTCAGGATCTTCTCATCTACGGATACATGGGAGTTGTCCAAGTTGACTTTGAAGCTCGAAAACATAATCAACTATCTGAGACGGCTAGCAGATAGTGGCAGTATAAATATTACTACACCACGTTTAAATCTATCAGCAGCGAGTGCATCTGTGATGCATGATGAAGCTTACGAAAGGTTACGTGATATATTCTCCAAACCACAGAATGACAACGTGAAGGTTCTCGATGCTCTGATTAACGCACAAGATGCTGATAAACCTCTATATGATGGTCATCTTGAGAAAACGGTTTGATTTTCGTAACACAGTAACATTGTATGATGCATTATTATTATCTTGCCAAGTTAAGTTGTTGATGCTTATGTTTTCATAATTAATGGAAACAAACAGGTTAAACTTGAAGTGCTGCGTTGGAAAACTGTTTTGCTTCTAATTTCAGGCCTGGAGTTCGACCTTGAGATTGAATTTCTTTCACATTTACTTAGAGAAGAAAAGCAGGTTATGTATGAGTTGGTTTGGATCCCTATTGTAGACCCAGATTCCGAATGGACAGAAGCAAAGGAAAAGAGGTTTCTGAAAGTGCTGAGGAAGATTTCATGGTACTCTGTGCATGATCCGTCATTGATAGGGAAGCCAATCATCTCGTTCATCGAAAAAGAGTGGAAATACAGAAATAAGCCAATTATGGTGGTTTTGGACCCACAAGGGAATGTTTCTTGCCTCAATGCTATTCATATGATCTGGATTTGGGGATCGGATGCCTTTCCATTCACAATTTCCGCCGTAGATGTTCTGTGGAAGAAAGAGTCCTGGAATCTTCCTTTCCATATATATATATATATATATATATATATATATATATATATGTGAATCTTCACTTTTTCTTAACCCAAATTTTAAATTACAAGGAATTTAAAAATTTGAAATTTTAATTATTCTATTTTTAAATTTTTATATAGTTTTTTTTAAATAAATCAATTTAAAAGTTTAACTATCTAGTTTTGATAGGAAATCTATTTTTATTATATATAATTTTTTTATTATTCAAAAAATTATTTTTTTTCCAGAACATTAGTTAATTTTAAATATTTAATAATTCAAAAAAAAAAGTTTAATATGAACACAAATACTATATATTTATATATTTATGTTATTGATTGGAAGAAAAGATATAGAAGATATAAAAAGAGAAAGAAAATAGTGAGACGGGGGAGTGAATAGAGGGGGTAAAGAGAGATAAAAAGAAAAAAAAGAAAGAGAAGAGAAGAGATAAAGATGAAAAAAAAAAAAAGTAGAGAAAAAGAGTAAAGGAAGATAGAAATGTGAAAATTTATAATTTTTTTAATTATATGAATTATTTAAATTATAATTTTAGAAAAAATTGATAAATTTAATATATAAAAAGTATAATTTTATATATATCTATAAAATATAAAAATTATTATTTATTATTTTTAATAATTATTTAAATATATTTATATAATTTAATATATATTTAAATAATATATTAATTTTATTATTTTATATATAAATATTATTTAAATTTTAAAATTAAAATTTTATTTTTTATTTTTATTTTTTTAAAAATAAAAATACGTACAGAAGATTTAATTTTATAATTAAATTTTATTAAATTAAGTATTAAAATATTAAAAAATATAAATTTAATTCTTGTAAATAAATTTTATTAAAATATAATTATATAATAAATTATGTAATTAAATTTTATAATAAAATATTAAAATAATATTATTTGAAAAATAATCTCAAGTCATTTTAAAATTTTATTAAAAAATAACTATCTCATCATAATTTATCGTCAAAATCTAATATTAATTTCTTATTTGAACAAGAATATTAAATTTTATACAAAAGAAAAATTAAATAAAAAAAAGAATTAGACTCTCGTAAACATAACAATTTTATTATTTCTTTCTTCACCATAGTTTACGTGAGATTATGACTCTCTCTTTTTTCTCTTTTAGGAATTTGTAGGATATGGTTTGTTAAACTTTAGATTATAATAGCATTTTATATTTTAACATATATTTTTTAAGATTATTGGATTGGCTTTTAATCCAATCTTAAGTTAAGTTTTTTTTATTATTGTTATTATTATATAATTAGATCTAAACTCAATTCAATTCAATTTAATATAATTTAATTTCTTAAAATTAAAATTAGAGTAATAAATTTGAAATACTAAATTTAGTAATTCATTCGAATTAAAATTATTTAATAATAATAATAATAATATAATTTTTATTTAATTTATTCAATTATTTTTATTATTTAAATATATATTTTTTTGAAATATTAAATTATTGAATTATAAAAACATTAAGTAATAAAGTTTATTTTTTTATAAAATTGTTCTAAAAAAAATTACAAATTAATAAAAATTACATGAAATAAATTGTAGATTCTCTAATATACAAAAACTCAATTTATATTCTCTATTATTTTCTTCATCCCAACTAACAAGGGACTTTATTTTCAAAAACTTACAAAGCTCTTGTTTTCTACTTATTTTAAGATAAAATTAATAAATAATAAAAAAGTGGTACTAGATGAAAATTAATGAATATAAATGCTTTATTGTAAAGATTGTAGATGCTGAATACACTTTTCTATACGGAGGGAATGACCTTGAATGGATAAGAAGATTCGTGGACGAAGCCCGCAGAGTTGAAAAAGCTACAAAAATATACTTAAAGATGGGATATGTTGCGAAAAACAATGACGAGGAGCAAATGGAAGAAATCATTAAGACATTAGATCGTGAGAAGCTCAAAACTTACTACTTCCCATACTGGAAATTTATTTGCCTTTTTTGGTTGCGTCTTCAAAGCATGCTTTTCTCCAAATTTCAAGTCAAGCAAATTGGTGACAATAACCCTCAAATGCAAGAAATCGAGAAACTTCTTGGTAAAGAAGATGACAATGTGATGGATGATATAAAAAAACTTCTAAGCTATGATAAATGTGGTGGATGGATTCTTTTGGCCAAACGCAGTCAAATTGTTATGATTGGGAATGCCAAAACAGGGTTGCAAACTTTGGTGGAGTATGATGACATGTGGAGGGAACATGTTTCTATGGATGGCTTTGGCAATGCTTTCAAAAATCACTATAACAAGGTTCGTTCAGTTGTTAGTTCTAGCTGCAAATTTGAGTTCTCTCCAAAAATAGAGAAAACTTCAGAATTACTCGTGTGCCCGGAGTGTCACGACAACATGCATGTGATGACCACATTTCAGTGTTGCCATAATGAAGAAATTTATAAGGACTTGTTTTTATATTGAGAATGATTATTAGGAAGTTTTTATATTATTTTGAGTATTCTATATTAATTGTTGAATTGATATTTATCAATCTAAATATCTACATATCATATTGATATACAAAGAACGGGTGTATGTAAACTATCATATGCGACTATTTTTCACATAAATTCTAATCCAAATCGATGTAGTAGTATCTACATACATCAGTTATAATTTAAACTGATATAGTATGTGATTTTTTTTAATAGTTGATTTTATTTTACATTGTATCTTATTTGTAATTACAAAAGTTATCACACTACCAAACTCTTTTTCTCTCTATATACTTAGCTGAAATCAATTATAAAAATATAATTTCACTACTAAATTATTAATGTCCGGTAACAAATGAATTTATCCATCTAAAATTTAAATTAAATCGTAAATCTATTTTAATGCATAAAAAAATTATTTTTTTTTTATAAAATTTCTTCAATAATTGATGAGTTAGGGGTGTTCGCAGTGCAGTTTGGTTCGGTTTTTCATTAAAATATATCCGAACCAAATATAAAAATTATTTGCGGTTCGGTCTGGTTCAGTTTGAAATAAAAAAAAAATCCAAACCAATTCAAACCAATTTTAGCGGTTTGGTTTGAATCGGTTTTTGCGGTTTTTTTTTTTTTATTTTTAATTTTATTCTATTTATTAATAATTGATTATTTTTAGCTTTTGAAACTCTGAACTTGACTCACAACCATGTGTTCAATTGGTTAGAACAAAATAAAATCACAGTAATGGAGTTTTTTAAGTAAAGGGACACTAAGATGTATTTAACAAAATATAAGCTGTAAAAGATGAATATTACTAAAAAAATAATAACCCTAATAAAAATGAAATTAATTGAAATAAGAATCATAAACCCTAAACTGAAACCGAGAACCTTAAATCCTATACCCTAAAATGAAACCGGAAAATAATAGAACATTTATTCAATGAAAATCGAAGGTGAATTATAAGACAAATTGATGTGGAATTAAAATCAAAATATGAAAAATGAAAGAGGAAAGAATAAGAAAGGGAAAATATTAATGAGTGAATGAAATAAAATAAAAACCTTACCGCTTGAGATAAAAAAAATGATTAGATAAAGGGTGAAATGGTGTGGTGAAGATGGATTTGAATAAAAGTTAATGATGAGATAATGAAATCAGAGTAAGAGAGTTTCAAGTAAGGAACCCTAAGATGCGTTTAACAAAATGAAAATTGTAATAGACAATAATAGGTTTTCTTTGCAAAATAAAATTAAAAATAAATATAATATTATTTAATAATTACAGTTTGGTTTGGTTCGGTTCGGTTTTGAAATACCAAACTGCAAACCGAACCGAACCGCGCGATTCTGAAAAAAAAATATCCAAAATGATCCAAAAACTTGCAGTTTTAATCAGTTTGTGGTTTTTTGGATTGATTTTCAGTTTTTTTTTTATCGGTTTGGTTCTGAACACCCCTAATATATAAAATGATTTGAAGTCTAGATATTCTCAAGGGGACTTGCTTTATGTTTCAGATTTGCAGATGGAAACATCTTCTTTAAAGCAAGGAGATCAATCTATGACCGAGTATTTTACCAAATTGAGAGTCATATGGGACAAATTGGACAACTTCGAACCTGACTACATCTGCATTTGTCTCACCAAGTGTTCTTGCAATGCCTTTGATATTACCAGCCAACGTAAGAAGGAAGATCAGGCCATACAATTTTTAAGAGGATTAAATGATTACTATAGTATATAAAATCCCATGTCCTGTTCATGGACTCTATTCCATCCATTTTAAAGATATTCTCTCTGGTTGCTTAGCAAGAATGCCAATTCTCTCATAATTTCATTGGCTACACTAGGAACATTCCTTCTAGAACAGTTCAATAATTCCTGCAATCATTGTGGTCGTGCAGGTCACGAGATTGTTTGCTATAGGAAACACTGGTTTCCTACCAATCAAGAAAACAAAAACTGCAAGAATCCTTCAAATAAAAAAGTTTGCATTCACTATGGTAGAATTGGTCATACTGTTGAAGTTTTCTATAAGAAGCATGACTACTCTCTAGGACACAAAATTTCACTCTAATAGGTATCAATCAGTAAACAACACAGTAGGACAGAACAGTGAAGTCTCTAATGAAGATCATCATAGAAGTGAGGATGTCAAGATTTCACCGCAACAATATCAAAAGTTACTAAATCTTCTTCAAAATCATAATGATAAGTCTTCATCCCAGGTCAACCAGATTGGATCCGTCATTATTTCTTCCACACAAACAAATTCTCAATCAGGTATATACGATCCTATCAAAAGCGTTAATAGCACATATTGGATTATAGATTCAGGAGCCACAGATCATCACTACAACAAGATGGGGTTTGCGTAACGGCACTTTAGATAGTGGTTAAGAGAAACCGCTTTTAAAAATATATATTAGATAGCGGTTAGGCACAAACCGCTCTCTAAAGTGCATTTTAATAGCGGTTGAGTAGGAACCGCTATGTAAAGTTAAATATAATAGCGATTGTTAAATAACCGCTATCTAATGTGTTGCCTTTAAACAGCAGTTGACACGTGGAACCGCTATCATAACTTTAGATAGAGGTTACGTGGTTGAACCGCTATAAGAAAGGTAGTTTAGATAGCGGTTATTTCTCGAAACGCTATCTAAAGTCTTAATTTTAAAATCCCCAACCCCCTTTCTTTAACCTCGCGCTCTCTCTGCACTCTCTCACACCCAGCCTCTCCCTGCGATTCCCAGCCTCTCCCCTGCAATTCCCAACCCCTCTCCTACGATTCCCAGCCCCTCCCCTACGAACCCAGCCCTTGTGGCCTGCGAACCCAGCCCCTGCGAGCCCAGCCCCTAGTCTTGTGCCCTGCGATTTGAGCCCAACACCTGTGCCCCCTGCAATTTGAGCCCAACACCTGTGTCCCTTGCGATTTTCGCCCAGCCCCTGTGCCACCTATAAGCTCCACTGTGTTGGAGGAGGACGTCATTGAAGTGCTTTTGTGGAGGTTTGCAACAGGTTAGTGGCATTTTTTTATTTTTAAGTTTTTAATTTGTATATTGTAGTATAATCTTATTAAATAATGAGACATAGGATACAATGTGCATAGACTTAAGTTCTGATACGATTAGTTATTCTGATTAGATTAGTCTGATGTAGAAATTATAGTTCAAAATTAGTATTTAGGTTGAATAATTTTGTAGTTTAGTCTGAAAAGTTCATATTTTTGGCTCTATTTTGACTTCAAAATTGTATTTTGTAATACATTATATGATGGGTAGGATATATTGATGTTTTAATTTAACCTTGAAATAGTAGTTATTGGAGATTATGTATGATGAAGGAGTCCAGAAAATGGTCGATCAATTTGTAAGTTGATATAGAAATAACAATAACTATACTTAGCTTGAATGTCTCTATTAAAAAACCTATGTATTTGATTTTTGTTTACCTTTACTGTGTTATTGTATTGTTATGTGTAGGAGACTTTATCACAAAGTACCCCAGAGGTTGGGTCATCCTCACCTGGGAGACATGATATTTTGTCTCAAGTGTTGGGTGTACCGGAGCATCCTGGTAGGGTTAGAGCTGCCGTGTTTGGAGTGAATCAGGAGCTTGTATTTGGGTCATCACCATCAACTCTACATCAATCATCCGCTGAGTGGCAAAATATGAAGTCTTAACTAGCTCATTTGACACAGGTTGTGGCCCAATTGACCGGGTGTCAAGGAATGCCCCCCTTTATGCCTAGTCAGGTGCCTCCACCCTTCATGGACCCACAGGCAATGTCACCACCCCCTGCAGATAGCCATAGAGGTAGTTGCACCCCAGTTGGATCTACAGAGATCCCACAGGTATGACTTTTATTTATAATTAACACTTGATTAAGCGATGTCAATATGTATGTCTTATAACTTTTTTTTTCATGTAGGGTGATCATGATTGCATGTTACATTTGAATAACCCCTACCGCATAGTTGCACGAGGAAGAGTGAATCAACCAGTGGAAGGGCAAACCTTGCATTCACGACCCCTTCCTCCAGACCATGCAAAGGTCTCGATAGAGGTAGTGCAACGTCACGAAGAAGAGCCAACATTGCCCATTCCGGTTGAAGAAGCATCCTTATTATGCTTGAGAGATGCAATTGGGACCTATGCTGCTTGGCCTTTGTCATTAATCACTTTACGACCAAAGGTATTACAGTTAATTTATTATACCAATTACACATTTAACTTTCATTTAGTGATAATTAATTGAAACTTTGCATGATTAATTTTAGGTTCAAGCAGCATCAACTAAGGGCAAAGAAATAGAAACAGGCCACACAAAGGAATCAATTGTTGGTCCCCAGAAAAAGGGTGTTGTGTCTTCATCGGAACTTAGTGACATGGCTTTGGCTCAAGGTGGTGCATGCGTAGACATGATGAAACTATTTGTTAGGATCTATCAGGCAATTGAATATGCTAATATTCAATTACCTGAGAAGTATTGGGGAAAGGAGTTTCATGATGCTGTGGGGAAGGAGAACATACTAGAGGTTATCCGTCGTCACTCTGGCTAAGTGCCTCTAGCATTTGCTTGTACATCAAGTAATAATAAATACTTAATTTCTATTTGCTTAGGTTGGTTACTTTATGTTGATGTATATTGAACTTAATTCATTGTTGATCTTCAATTGTATTATAAGGTATTTGTGTGACGCCTACTTGCATGGTACTGACAAAGAAAGTAGGTTCTCCTTCATATCTTCATATGAGCTTGATGAGAAGCTCAATGTCAACCCACATCAACATATAGTAGACATGTTGAAGCTTCATTTGGGTCAGGATCACTTGGTATTTGCTCCTTATAATGTTGGGTAAGTTATTCTTCTGTGATTGATCAATTACTTTCATATATTTATTTGCTCATTATATCTTTTAATTATTATTTAGAATTGTGTTCAATAATTTTAGTTCGCATTGGATTCTAATTGGCATCAATACTCGGGATGAGACATTGTATTATTTTGATCCATTACGCCGTCACTATAAGCACAGAACACATATGCTCAACGTTTTTAACAAGTAAGTAAACTCATATGACTGTTTCGCATGTGAATTGGATATACTATAAGATATTTATATTAACTTGTTGCTATTTAGTGCCCTACTTGCATATAGAGCTGAAAGGAAGCTTCGAACTCCAAAGACAAAGATGAATCAAACAAGATGGGTCAGTGTACAGGTATCAAGTGTACCTTAATATATGTTTTCATACATGCTTATTTGACTTGGTGGTTATTCTAATCTATCTTTATGTTTTTTTTGTTTATAAAGTGTCCTATGTAACACTCTTAATTTTTGGATGTGTATTTTATTTTGTGTGTGATATTTGAAATTAATAGAAATTATTTTTATTATAATTATTATTATTTTTTTAAAAGAAAAATAAATATTAATATAATTTAAAAAAAAAAAAAATTTAAACCGCCTTGCATTTCCTTGAAGGTACACGTGTATTGTGTAGGAGCTACCGCCATCCAAATTTCTCTTCTTCTTCATATTCTGAATTCTTCACTGCGAAGCATTCTCATTGCTCATCACAGACTCTCTCTTCTTCTTCTCTCATTTATTCACAAACCACATTTCTCTATTTCTCTCTCTGCCGCACCATTTTTCTTTCTTCTCTACTTCAAAATTCAAGTGCCATATCACTTTCGATTCTCGGTTTTTCAAAAATTGAGGTAATATTATTGAAATCCAAGCTTCTAATTCCATTTCTACCGATTAAAAACTTAGATTGATGGTAGATTTCATTGATTTTGAAGGTTTGAGCTAAGAAAAATCAAAGTTACTCTGTTTTTTGATTTTTGAAGAAATTCAAGGTAAGGGGAGTTTATTTCTTGTTATAATCTATAATGTATGATGTTCTGTAGTTTGATTGTTGTTTGGGTGTGTTTGATTTTGAAAATGGGTGAAAACTCACTGAAACCCGAGAGGATTTTCGCGTCTCTGCAAAAATCCGCTCAGCGGATTCCAATCTGCTGAGCGCACTGAAGAACACTGACACTGGAGCGAAATCCGCTCAGCGCAAGCGAAATCCGCTCAGCGCAGAAAATTCCGCTCAGCACTGCGAAATCCGCTCAGTGAGCCTAAAAAAAAAAAAAAAAAAATCCGCTCAGCGCATTTTGAAGCGCACCTGCGCTCAGCGCATCTAAAAAAAAAATTTTAAAAAAAATAAAAAATTACTATTTGCATCCCCCTTATTTCCTATTTTTACAATTCACACCCCCCTGTTTTTACTGATTGTACTCTTATTTTATATTGTGTCCTAAATTGCTATTTGCATCCCAATATGATTGTCTTTTGTGATTGAATGGTATCTGGATTGATAAGTTAGAAAATTTATCACCTGGAAAGTAAGAAAGTTGTGAGATTTGGATGGTGAAATTCCCTTCAAGTTGAATTTCGTGTGGATTAGTCACAGAGATACACTGGGGTGTAGTTCAGGAAGGTTCATTAACCTAGGGGAACTGAAGG
>BDMB01000041.1:483977-546375 GCA_016859785.1 Macrotyloma uniflorum | reverse complement strand
AGGTTGGCAGCGTTTAGGGGCCCAAGATAAGAATAAAAATTGAGAATCATGAAGAAGTAACAGACGAATAGTATAATTACCTAGGATTATATCCTGTTGATGTCAGTCTTTATTTGCATGTTCAGTGACTGTTGTTTGATTGATTGAATGATTGATTGACTGAGATTCTATGTTAATGAAATTGATTGAAATTACTCTGCCTGTTTATATTCCATTGTTCTCTTGTTTCATCGTATACATTGAGATTGTGCATAGGAATAGGCTCACCCTTATATCCAACATTTCAGGACAGGATAATGACTACCCAACCTCAACCCCGCCGGGTTACGTTAGCAGATATACAGTATAACTTTAGGTATAATGAACTTTTCGGAGAATATCAGCAGGTAGGACTGTATAAATATGAATTAACACCTGGGATGGATGGACCCAATTCAGTAATCACTGTGGATGTCCGTGTGTCGTATAGTGTTCCCTTTCGTATAGAAGGTAATAGGAGGATTACCCATATGTTTAATTATGATATATATAGAGGAACCGAGCGAACTCCTAGACCCCTGCGGTACCAGTTCCAGTTCCTCGATCATGATGCCACCAGACTGCTGACAAGGGTGACTGGAGGGAGAGATACATCAGTGGAGGTCACAGCTGACGAAGGAGATATCTCATTATCCGACCTTTCATCTGACGAGATGGAGGCTTTTGAAGCTCTGTACGATACTAAGAATGAAGACTTCTCCCTGTAATCTGTGATAGATGCTTGGTTGTTTATAGGAACCTGCTTGATGGGCTAGATATGTGACACTTTTTGGTTTAAATGTTTTACCCATCATTTTTGAGTTGTAAATATTATCTTATGGTTCTTGGAACATATACCTATACCATATATATATATATATAAATGCATATATCCTTGTAAATTATCATTTTCTTTTTATTCTCTTCTTTTATATTTGTGCAAGTATAAAATATTTACACGTTATGATTTCTATTTCAAAAAAAAAAAATCTGCGAAAATTTCACGTGGACAAATAAAAATGTTTTCTAAATTATGAGCGTCACATTAAGTGGTATTAGAGCAGTTCGTCCTATTCAGCCTGGGGTATGGGATATGTATGTTTGCTTGTATTGTGTGATCCTATATTCTTGTGAAGAATAAGAATGCAGGAAGATTGTTTGTTTGTATAACCTACTTGGAAGTTCTGAGTAGGGAGATAAGTAATGTAGTTCTTGGGAGTATTTGTTTGTTGATTATAGATATCTTTGAATGTTATGATTCTTTATGAAACTAATATAGTAGTTTCAGGGAATCATGACTTCTCGAAGCAATGGTGGGACCAACGATCTTTTGGCGCGCATGACTCAGGCTCTGGAGACACTTGTTCAAGGTCGTGAAGCTGAACTGTTGGAGTACCGAGGCTTGACCTCGTTTACAAAGCATAACCCTCCTAAGTTCGAGGGTGGATTTAACCCAGAAAGAGCACACCAATGGATCGCGGACTTGGAAAAGATTTTTACTGCAATGGGCTGTCACGAGAACCACAAGGTGACTTATGCCGTTTACATGCTGTTTGGAGAAGCGGAAGACTGGTGGAAGTTTGCCAGTCAGACACTACAAAGTGAAAGAGGATATGTTGCCTGGGAACAGTTTAAGATCAAATTCCTGGAAAACTACTTTCCTAAAGACTTGAGGAAGCAGAAGACTAGGGAGTTCCTCGAACTCAAGCAAGGGAGTATGTCAGTGGGAGAGTATGCGGCAAAGTTCCATAAGCTGATGAAGTTTTGGCCCTATTATCGCCAGGAAGGAAGCGGCGAAGACTTGTGCGCCCAGTTTGAGAACAGGCTGAGATCAGACATTAGGACAGCAGTGAGCGTGTTCCAACTCACCGACCTTCCCACCTTGGTGAGTAAATGCCGAGTTTATGAGACCAGTTTAAAGAGCAAGGAGGTAGAAGCCCGAGCTGGAGGACCAGCAAGATTCAATAGGAATTTTCGTGGGCACAACAACAAGCCTTACCAGCGCCCAAACCAAGTCCAACGAAACATGCCAAATCCTACTGCAAATTTCACCCAGAGCTCGTTGCGATGCTTCAAATGTGGAGGAGCTCACATGATGAGAGATTATCCCAGAGCAGCTATCACATGTGATTTCTGCGGAAAGCCGGGACACGTCGCTAATAATTGCTGGACGGCGCAGCAACAAGCCAGTAGTATAAGGAGAGTTGAGCCAACCCCTAGGGACAACAAGGGGCCAAAGTCCAAAGTTCAAGGGAAGATATTTGCAATGAGTGGATCCGAAGCTTCTACGTCGGAAGAATTGATTCGAGGTACGGGTATTATTAAAGATAGAGTTATCGATGTTTTATATGACTCAGGTGCTACTCATTCCTTCATATCTCTTGATTGTGTGAAATGCCTTGATTTGCTTATGTCACCTTTGCCCTATAGTGTTATGGTGTCTACTCCCACCAATAACTCAGTTGTGACTTCTTCTGCATGTTTGGATTGTTCCGTAGTAGTCCATGGGAGAACCTTTTGTGTAGATTTAATCTGTTTACCTCTTTCTCATCTGGATGTTATTTTGGGGATGGATTGGTTAGTATCCAACCATGTTCTTCTTGATTGTAAGAACAAGACTGTATATCTAGGCACAGGAATCCAAGGATCTCCTAAACCCATTGATGTGGGTGAAGCAGAAAAGAAGATTAGTGCTAAGGCTTTTATGGTCTTATTTTCTTCCACGGTTGAAGAATCTCCACGCATAGAAGATATACCGGTAGTGAACGATTTCATTGAAGTATTCCCCAAAGATATAACAGAGTTACCACCGGAGCGGGAAATTGAATTCAGCATCGACCTCGTACCTGGAGCCAACCCCATATCGATTGCACCGTACCGCATGTCGCCTGTGGAATTGGCAGAAGTACGGAGACAAGTGGAGGAATTGCTGCAGAAATAGTTTGTGAGACCAAGTGCTTCACCTTGGGGAGCACCAGTGTTGTTGGTTAAGAAGAAAGATGGGAGTATGAGGATGTATATTGACTACCGGCAGCTGAATAAAGTTACCATTAAGAATAAGTATCCATTGCCGAGGATAGATGATCTTATGGATCAATTGAGGGGAGCAACAATCTTTTCAAAGATTGACTTGCGATCTGGTTACATTCAGATTAGGGTGAAGAAGGAAGATATTCCGAAGACGGCATTTAGGACCCGTTATGGTCACTATGAGTATTTAGTTATGCCTTTTGGTGTGACTAATGCTCCAGCAGTATTTATGGACTACATGAATCGCGTCTTCTACCAATATTTGGACAAGTTCATGGTGGTGTTTATTGATGATATTTTGATTTATTCGAGAAGCCTAGAGGAACATGCCGAGCATCTGAGAATCGTGTTGCAGACTTTAAAGGAAAGGCAGTTATATGCCAAGTTCTCAAAGTGTGAATTCTGGCTGTGTCAAGTACAATTCTTGGGGCACATGGTGTCAGGTGAAGGGATTATGGTGGACCCCACTAAAGTGGAAGCAGTGACTCACTGGGAGAGGCCTACAACTCCCACAGAAGTCCGAAGTTTCTTGGGATTAGCGAGATACTACAGGAAGTTTATTGAAGGATTTTCTAAGTCAGCATTGCCGCTAACTAAGTTAACCAGGAAGGGACAAGCTTTTAGCTGGGATGAAAGAAGTGAAGCTAGTTTTCAAGAGTTGAAGAGAAGGCTGACAACTGCTCCTGTTCTAATTTTGCCAGATCCTAAGAAGAAGTTTGATGTTTACTGTGATGCATCAAAACAAGGTTTAGGGTGTGTCCTTATGCAAGACCAAAGAGTAGTTGCGTACGCTTCAAGACAATTGAGACAACACAAGGTGAACTACCCAACACACGACTTGGAGTTAGCAGCAGTCGTCTTTGCTCTAAAGATTTGGAGGCACTACCTTTATGGGGCGAGATTTGAAGTTTATAGCGATCACAAGAGTCTGAGGTACCTGTTCGATCAGAAAGAGCTGAATATGCGACAAAGGAGGTGGATGAAATTTTTGAAAGACTACGACTTCGAGCTATCTTACCATCCCGGAAAAGCGAACGTGGTTGTTGATGCACTGAGTAGAAAATCGCTTCATATTTCAGCTATGATGGTAAAGGAGCTGCAATTGATAGAAGAATTTAGGAATCTGAATCTGGCTGTGGAGGTGCGTCCTAAGAGCTTATATCTAGGGAGTTTGAAGATCTCTAATGACTTCGTCGTGCAAGTTAGAGATGCGCAGCAAAGTGATCAGTATCTACAAGATATGATACGACAAAGAGATGAAGGTAAAGATGTGGAATTTCATCGCGATGCTAATGGCGTGATCAAATTCAAGGATAGAGTGTGCATTCCGGAAGACGAAAACATGAGGCAGATGATACTAGAAGAAGCACACAAGACCAAGTTAAGTTTCCACCCCGGAGCAACGAAGATGTATCAAGACTTGAAGAAGAACTTTTGGTGGTATGGAATGAAAAAGGATGTGGCTGAGTACATTTCAAAATGTCTGACATGTCGGAAGTCTAAAGCTGAACACCAACGTACGCCAGGGGAACTTTAGCCTTTGGAAATCCCAGAATGGAAATGGGATAGCATTTCGATGGATTTTGTATCAGGTTTGCCAAGGACAAAGCTTAATTACGACGCCATATGGGTGATCGTTGACCGGTTGACGAAGATTGCTCACTTTCTTCCAATCAACATGAAGTACAAGTTGGAGAGACTTGCAGACTTGTATATTAAAGAAATCGTTAGATTGCACGGAGTTCCTACGAGTATAGTGTCAGACCGAGATCCGAGGTTTACTTCAAAGTTTTGGGGAAGCTTGTAGAATGCATTAGGAACTAAGTTAAACCTGAGTTCATCCTATCATCCGCAGACGGACGGGCAGACAGAGCGAACAATTCAATCCTTAGAGGATCTATTGCGTGCTTGCGTGATGGAGCAGCAGGGAACGTGGGACGAATGCCTACCCTTGGTGGAATTTACTTACAATAACAACTTTCACGCTAGTATAGGAATGGCACCATACGAAGCTCTGTATGGAAGGAAGTGCAGGACTCCACTATGCTGGTACGAATCTGGAGAAACACTCTTATTGGCCTCGGACGTATTGCAGAAACATAATGAGCAAGTTAGGATGATCAGAGAGAAGATTAAGGTTTCTCAGAATAGACAGAAGAGCTATTATAACAAGCGGAGGAAACCGTTAGAGTTTCAGGTGGGCGATCACGTTTTCTTAAAGGTTTCACCCGTCACTGGAGTTGGAAGAGCATTGAAGTCTAGGAAGCTGTCACCGAAATTTGTTGGACCTTTTGAAGTTTTGAAGAAAATTGGTCCTGTTGCCTACCAGATTGCGTTGCCACCTAATCTATCCAATCTGCACCCAGTCTTTCATGTCTCTCAACTTAGAAAATATGTCTTTGATCCGTCTCGTGATCGAACTTGACCCTATTCAGGTTCGAGAAAATCTATCTTATGATGTACTTCCGGTGAAGATTGCAGACCAGAGGATCAAGCAACTACGTGATAAGACTATTTCTTTAGTAAAAGTGATTTGGAATCCGGACGATGAAGGGGATGCCACGTGGGAACCTGAAGAGAAAATGAAAGAGTTGTACCCTTTTCTTTTCTAGGACTAGTGAATTTCGGGGATGAAATTCCTAAAAGGGTGGGAGAGTTGTAACACCCTTAATTTTTGGATGTGTATTTTATTTTGTGTATGATATTTGGAATTAATAGAAATTATTTTTATTATAATTATTATTATTTTTTTAAAAGAAAAATAAATATTAATATAATTAAAAAAAAAAAAAATTTAAACCGCCTTGCATTTCCTTGAAGGTACACGTGTATCGTGTAGGAGCTACCGCCATCCAAATTTCTCTTCTTCATATTCTGAATTCTTCACTGCGAAGCATTCTCATTGCTCATCACAGACTCTCTCTTCTTCTTCTCTCATTTATTCACAAACCACATTTCTCTATTTCTCTCTCTGCCGCACCATTTTTCTTTCTTCTCTACTTCAAATTTCAAGTGCCATATCACTTCCGATTCTCGGTTTTTCAAAAATTGAGGTAATATTATTGAAATCCAAGCTTCTAATTCCATTTCTACCGATTAAAAACTTAGATTGATGGTAGATTTCATTGATTTTGAAGGTTTGAGCTAAGAAAAATCAAAGTTACTCTGTTTTTGGATTTTTGAAGAAATTCAAGGTAAGGGGAGTTTATTTCTTGTTATTTGGGTGTGTTTGATTTTGAAAATGGGTGAAAACTCACTGAAACACGAGAGGATTTTTGCGTCTCTGCAAAAATTCGCTCAGCGGATTGGAATCCGCCGAACGCACTGAAGAACACTAACACTGGAGCGAAATCCGCTTAGCGCAGAATTCGCTTAGCGAGCCTAAAAAAAAAATAAAAAAAAATCCACTCAGCGCATTTTGGAGCGCACCTGCGCTCAGCGCATCTAAAAAAAAAGTTAAAAAAAAAAAAATTACTATTTGCACCCCCCTTATTTCCTGTTTTTATTATTCACACCCCCTGTTTTTACTGATTGTACTCTTATTTTATATTGTGTCCTAAATTGCTATTTGCATCCCAATATGATTGTCTTTTGTGATTGAATGGTATCTGGATTGATAAGTTAGAAATTTATCACTTGGAAAGTAAGAAAGTTGTGAGATTTGGATGGTGAAATTCCCTTCAAGTTGAATTTTGTGTGGATTAGTCACAGAGATACACTGGGGTGTAGTTCAGGAAGGTTCATTAACCTAGGGAAACTGAAGGGTGGTGAAGTGGCCCAGCCATCTAGGTGCACGATGTGCTTGGGGACTGTCACAGGCCTCACACTTCTTTCCTGACTGAATCGCTGACTATGCTTTTTGTCAAAGGGGCTTGTGCGCACACGTTGTATCCGTGTAGCGTAGTGCTGACCGGCAGCTATCCACACCGGCGTAAGACCAACACCATCTGGGTGGTGAGGTTGGCAGCGTTTAGGGGCCCAAGATAAGAATAAAAATTGAGAATCATGAAGAAGTAACAGACGAATAGTATAATTACCTAGGATTATATCCTGTTGATGTCAGTCTTTATTTGCATGTTCAGTGACTGTTGTTTGATTGATTGAATGATTGATTGACTGAGATTCTATGTTAATGAAATTGATTGAAATTACTCTGCCTGTTTATATTCCATTGTTCTCTTGTTTTATCGTATACATTGAGATTGTGCATAGGAATAGGCTCACCCTTATATCCAACATTTCAGGACAGGATAATGACTACCCAACCTCAACCCCGCCGGGTTACGTTAGCAGATATACAGTATAACTTTAGGTATAATGAACTTTTCGGAGAATATCAGTAGGTAGGACTGTATAAATATGAATTAACACTTGGGATGGATGGACCCAATTCAGTAATCGCTGTGGATGCCCGTGTGTCGTATAGTGTTCCCTTTCGTATAGAAGGTAATAGGAGGATTACCCATATGTTTAATTATGATATATATATAGAGGAATCGAGCGACCTCCTAGACCCCTGCGGTACCAGTTTCAGTTCCTCGATCATGATGCCACCGGACTGCCGACAAGGGTGACTGGAGGGAGAGATACATCAGTGGAGGTCACAGCTGACGAAGGAGATATCTCATTATCCGACCTTTCATCTGACGAGATGGAGGCTTTTGAAGCTCTATACGATGTTGAGAATGAAGACTTCTCCCCATAGTCTGTGATAGATGCTTGGTTGCTTATAGGAACCTGCTTGATGGGCTAGATATGTGACACTTTTTAGTTTAAATGTTTTACCCATCATTTTTGAGTTGTAAATGTTATCTTATGGTTCTTGGAACATATACCTATACCATATATATATATATAAATGCATATATCCCTGTAAATTATCATTTTCTTTCTATTCTCTTCTTTTATATTTGTACAAGTATAAAATATTTACACGTTATGATTTCTATTTCAAAAAAAAAAAAATCTGCGAAAATTTCACGTATTCAAATAAAAATGTTTTCTAAATTATGAGCGTCACATCCTAAGCAAATGAACTCAGATGACTGTGGATATTACGTAGCCTTGTTCATTGGAGATGCACTGCAGCATGGACAAACTACTATTCCAGTTAATGTAAGAACCATTTTTGCATTATAGCTATGTTTATATGAAAGAATAATGTATTGTCATTATTTATCTAATTTAGTATTTAATTTTTGTAATTTTCTTTTCTATCTTATGTTTGCAGTATTTTCCAGAATCTCGCTTTGCTACCTTTCCGGAGGTTAGAATTGAGCAGCTACAAAAGGAATGGTGTGCATATCTCTACCATACATTTTTTAAGGACAAAATCCGCACTATAGACTCTTAGAGATTTTTTAATTCATTTTTATTATTTGATATATATGTACCAATTTTGTTTCATCTAAATTTTAGTTTTTATTTGTCAAATTTTGAATTGTTTTGTTATTATTTGATTGAATATATATTGTATGTTGACTGGATTTTGTTGAATTAATTACATATATTGTTTAAATTGTGGTCTATCAAGTACAAATGATCAGAAACAAATTTGGATTTCAAAATTTAAATAAAATTATTTTTTTTACTTGGGACTTTAGATAGCGGTTACCGCTATCTAAACACAATAAAAGAAAGCGGTTCCACAAATAACCGCTATTAAAAGTACATTTTAGATAGCAATTATCTGTGGAACCGCTATTATAAGTGTAGTTTTTCAGAGCGGTTCACCTATACAACCGCTATTATAAATATCACTTTAGATAGCGGTTCCGCATGAACCGCTATCTAAAATATAGATTTAATAGCAGTTCCACATTAACCGCTATTATATCTTATTTTATAATAGTGGTTAGTTAACCGCTATCTAAAGTTCACACACTATCATAACACCTCATTTAATAACGTTTTTAACTGCTATTATAAGCCATACGAAACCGCTATCTAAAGTCTATTCAGTTATAGTGCATGTGTGTGCTTGTTTAGATGATTTTTTCTCTTATAATATCATTAAGCCAATTAATGTTAAATTACCAAATGGCCAAAGCTTTAAGGCAACCCATTCTGGGATTGTGAAACTATCTGATAAAATTGTTGTGACTGATGTTCTGCACATATCTTCTTTTACTTTCAATTTGATCTCTATCCCAAAGTTGACTGCATCATTGCATTATCAGCTCACATTTTCTTCTTCCCATTATATCATACAGGAATTGAGATCAAAAGAGAAGATTGGTTTAGTTGAAATGAATGTTGGATTGTATACTTTAAACACTGATGTTGTTATTCATCCCACTACTTGCACTTGCTTGACTAAACCTTACAACAACATTAAGAAAATTGATCTTTAGCACTTTTGCATGGGTCATTTATCAAATGAGAGGCTCAATTGCATGAAACTTTGCTATCCATACATATATAGTTTGATGAAAATTTTGTTTGTAATATTTGTCATCTTGCTAAACATAAAAGACTTCCCTTTCCTTTAAGCAATTCTTATGCTGCCAACCCTTTTGATTTAATTCACGTGGACATATGGGGACCATGTTCAAATATCTTTATGAATGGTTTCAAATACTTTCTCAATGTTATAAATGATCATACTCGTTAATTTGGATATTTTTTATGACTAGTAAATCTGAAACTCGAACACACATTGTTAATTTTTCTTCTGAAGTTGAAAATCAGTTTAATAAGAAAATCAAGGTTATTAGATCTGATAATGGTATTGAGTTCAACATGAAAAATTTCTCTGCTTCCAAAGGAATATCAAACCACTTGCATTGAGACCCCTGAACAAAATGGCATAACTTTCTCCTCTTTTCTCTTTTCTAAATTTTTAGTTTAATTGGGCCTATTTGTTTCTTTCTCATTTGCTTTTTTTTTTTATACCATAATTAATTTAAAACTAATTAATTTTGTTTAAATAATTTTTTTTCTATTATTAAAGAATTAAATAAATTTTTTATTATTATAAAAAATTAAATTTTACAAAAACATTAATATTTACATCGAAAAATTAGATATTACATATCCTTTCAATATGCAAATCATGCATTATTTTATAACTTAAAGAATTACATTAACATTTTAGCATCTTATGTAACATACAAAAATCTTATAATATTGAATTATGATTTTTAAATTTTTAGGTCTAAAAATAACATTTTTATTTGAAATAAGATCAAATTTAAACCTCAATACCAATCTTCCACTTTAGTTGCATTTGTATCTTCTCCACTATCTCAAATTGAAATTCTTAACTTTTCTTTCCTATTAAAACAACTGGAGCTCAAACTTGAACCTAAATATGATTCCTTCATTATTAACTACAAAATTTTACATAAATATTTCTCATACCCAACAAATAAACTTTAATCTCAATCTCAACAACCACAGTATTAACCTCAACAAGTTGCTCTTCCTTAAATAACACCGTCAAACATTTATGTCATTAGCACAAGCTTCCCTTAACACAAAATCATCAAACATTTATGTCCTCAGCACAAGCTTCCCTTAACACAAAATAATCAGCACAAATAGACTAACCTTCCTAACTCAACCAAACAATCCTATCAATATCTCTATTATAATAATGATGTCAAGGGAGAGAATAATAAAATTTTAAATTTTTTCATTCTTTGTATAAAACTTTTTATCATCTTATAATTTTGTTGTAACTAATAATAATAATAACAATATATAATTATAATATTGATTATAATGAATTTTTAATTTGAAAAAAAAACTGATATAACTAAAAAGTTGAAGTGAATTAACATTCAACTTTCTTTACCCTTCTATCTTATATTTTTTATTTTATTTTATTACTCATTCTTTAAACCACCTACAAATATCTAAAAAAATTTAAATTCTATTTAATTTCCTTTTAAAATCAACTTGTTTATCATTAATTAGTTTTAAACTTTGTTATTATCTAGAAAATTTAATTTTATTAATGCAAATATATTTTTATTTAAACCTATTTAATGGAATTTGATCTATGTATAAAAATTAATTTATCATAAACATATCTTTATCTTATCTTAATGAGAAGATCAATATAATAGCTGGGTTAAGAATGAAGAAAAAAAACACAAAAAGAAGTTGAATTATGAGAATGTAAAAGTTTTCTAAAACATTTTTGCAAACAAATATAAGAATTATGACAAGTGAAAAAAAAAAAACAAGTTTTTTTTGTTTGTATTAGTTCAATCATAACCGAATCACAGTAAAAAAATTACGAACTAAAGTAACTATAAATGTTTTCCCTACAAGAAAAAAATACTTTAGTTTATTGAAGAATAACAATTTTTAATTTTTAATGAATTTTAGACAATAAAAAATAGTCTAATAGCAAAAATTAATTAACCTAAGAATTATTTATTCACTTAACTTCGCAAAGCAAATGATGTACTATGTTTGTTAGTGTCAAGCAAGACACTTTGAGCACTTAAGAAACTTTCAGTCCAAGTGAATTACTTCTTTCTTCGTATATTATTTAATTATGCATTTTATTCATTAGATAACTTTAATTATGACTTATAATTATTTTTACTTAATTTATTAATCACAAATTTAAATATATGACTGTTACAGGTGGAGAGATGGTTTATGGTTTGGTGGTGAAGGAAGATGAGGATGCACTTTTAGAAAATAGAAGAAAATTAAAAAAAAGTAGAGAATCGAAATTATAACTCATTATTTTCTATAATTTATAATAATATTGAAGTCAAAATTTCTAATAAGGGAAATAAATATGTTAACTCAAAAGAAAAAAAAATATACCGAAGTACAAGACAAATTGTATAATATAACAGTGTTATAAAAAATCAAAATTGGTCTCCTCAAACAATATTTTTAAATACAAACATACTAATAAAAAATTTATGTCTAATATGGTATAATATTAATTTATTAATTTAGGATATTTACATATTATATATATATATAATATATTCTAATTACATTTAATAGAATTCCATGAATTTAAATTCTCACTTATAATTAAATAATGATATATGTATAACATTGAAGAATAAAAGTCATTTTTTCTCTTTATCAAAAATATACCTGCATGATCTATTGTCGAAATTATTAATTAAAAATATATTGTTCTTTATATTTAGTAATCATATCATGTTAATCCTTCTCCCATTCGATTACTTCCATATTTATAATATCACATAGGAATGAAAATGGAGCACGAGGGACGAGACAAATTATGAATGATAATCTCTTTTTTCTTGGTTTAAAGTTTGTCCCATATTTGCATGGTTATCTTGAAAATGAATATTAATATATTTTTATCATTATTAATATATCTTACAAAATTAAATACTGTATGTAAATGTGAATATGCTTATCAAACTTTGTTTGAATGTGATTATATAGATTAATGTGATAAAATGTAAAAAAGTTATTTAAATATATATATCAATAAGTATAATAGTTTTATATGTTTACAAATATTCTATACGTATCTACTCATGTATACGGTCATTTTAAATTTCAAATCATACAAAATTAAATGAAAAAAAAAAAAATTTAAAATTAAATATATTAAGTAATGTTTCTATTTTTTTTCTTCTCATTCAATTAAGATTAAAAATATCAAGAAAAAATTTATAAAGTAAAGATTAATTTTTTTATTAAAAATTTCTAATTAAAAAAGTTTTAATTTTCCTTAATTTTATTAAAATATTTTGTTAAATAATCTAAATTTCCTATTAGATTTTTAAAAATTGTTAATATGAAGTTATGATAATTTATACAATTTTGTGATTAAATTCATTTTGATGTGGGAAAAAAATCTCGATTAGAGATAAAGAAAACTAATTAAGTGTTTAATTGTTTTTTTTAGCATTTGATAATTAAAGATTAGGTGCCGAAGTTTGTTATTATGTGAAATATTGAATTATTGATGAAGTATATAATATAAAAACTTAATTACAATATGATTAAATGTGATAGAATGGTGAAATTCATGTATATAATTAGAATTGATTCAAGAAATCAAAATTTCACTTGATCGAGAAGAACAATCAAGAAGACGATTCTCGTGAAACATTTCACTTGAACGAAAAATATCTCACTTGAGTGAGGATTTAGGGTTTGAGTGAGGGTGTACTAGAATTGAAGTTGAAAGAATTTATAATGTGAAATATAGTGAAATGTGATAAATAATTTGTTGTATTATTAAATTGTTGAATTATGTGATGTGAGATTTAATGAAGTATGATATGAAAATATTTATATGATGAATCATTGAGATTATATGTATAAATTGTGGTGAAACTTAATGTGAGATTTATTTTATGATGATGATGAAAATTATATTTATGAGTTGTGATTGAGTGCAAGGAAAATTGTGGAAATTATACGGCAACAGTACCAATGAGTTTTGTGATGACTATGTGCCTATGAGATGAGATGACTGTATGCATAAAATGAAATGGACGTGTGCTTGAGATGACTGTGTGCCCATGAGATTGAGATGGGTTATGTATTGAGCTATGTGCCCTTGAGATTGGATTGTGTGGCTAGTTATGTCTAACTAATTATGTGTTGTTTGTATGTGAGGCAAATAATTACCATGAAGTACTATTTGGTATAACTTTAATGTACATATGGAATTCTCGATATCTCTTTAAGGAGATATCCAAGGTTCAATGGTATTTTAGTTACGTAGACAAGGGTATCATGTGGTGAGAAGTCAGTGGAGGTTTCAACTACACTTATCACTAGGATGGACTGAGCCATCGTGCTTTGATATGTGTGTGAGAATTACCCTAGTGTGTGATTATTTGAATGAGGATAAACTAGTGGTCCTGAGGTGAAATAAGACTCTTTAAAGGAGTGTGTCTATGGCCCAATAAATAGTATGTATGAATAGGTGTTAGTTCTTGAGATTAAGATTTTCATATAATTTTTCAAAAGAGTCTATCTAATATCCTAGGTGCATGTGAAAGAATTAGTGTGATGATTGCGTGTAAATAATGAATACTATGTTATGAGTATTTGAGTACTTTGAATTTATTTGATTAAATGATTGAAATGATATGTATGTGAACTTATAAAATATTATACTTGATTTTGTTTAAATTAACTTATCCTTATTATTTTGTATTTATGAATTTGTTGATATTACGATGATCGTGTCTTGACACAAAAAGTGATAACAATGTAATTAAAGATAAGTAGTAGGTTATAATTTATATAATGAGGAGAATGAATATATTTATATTTTGATTCATATATAAAATTTTGTTGTAGTAAAAATTTTAAAGTTATTATTTTCATGTGATAGATTTAATTAAGAGTACATTTTCAAATAAAACCTCTCGGCAAGTGTACCGAATAAAGGGTATCGTATATAGGGATTTGGAAAAACTATGCCCACAAGAGTTTCATGTATTATTGGAATTCAAAGAATAGATGTAGAAAATATGAATTAAAAATAAGTGCGATAAATTGGAATAAATTGCAATAGTAAAAACGTATAGGAATCAGATTATCTTGTAATTTCTTCAAAACTCAGAAGCAATCAAATGCAATGCCTTTTTTTGATTATCAAAATAAAT
The DNA here is from genome assembly GCA_016859785.1 of Macrotyloma uniflorum. Classification (NCBI taxonomy): domain Eukaryota; kingdom Viridiplantae; phylum Streptophyta; class Magnoliopsida; order Fabales; family Fabaceae; genus Macrotyloma; species Macrotyloma uniflorum. The sequence goes on along the minus strand of BDMB01000041.1, from coordinate 531,742 downwards.
ATTTAGTTTCTGTCAATTCCTTGATCGAAAACCCTAAAAATGCCCAAAGTCTTTTTCAATTCCTTTTAAAAGATGATAGAAATTTTCGCAATAAAAATCAAATTTCGTAAAACCCAATTACCCTAATTTCGTTCTCAAAATTAGGTAAATTGGGGGTTAGGGTTGAGATTGGAAAAGATATAATGTTCCCACAAAAATACCTATTCAAAAGATGGAGATGAGTGTGCACAACCAAAACCTTAACCAAAACAAAAGAATTACATAGATGCAGAAGAGTAATGAGAAGTTACAATTTAAACTCAATCCCTATACAAAGAAGTACCTTAGTCACTCATGGTGGGTTGCTCCATAAAGAAGATTACAAAGTAAAGAACCCTAGGCACAATTGTGCTTCCGGAGTATCCGACCGCTTTGCCAAGCTAGACTGTTAAACCTTAAGACTCTCCTTTGCTTTCGTATGTAGAAGTGATGATTTAAAAGCTTTGTGCCTCACTCCTTATATAGGAAAATTTGGCTGAAGTTGGTTAGGATGCGCTCAGCGAAATTGGCCTACGCTGAGCGCGCTGACCTATGTGTGCTGAGCGCAGTTCCTGCTCTGAGTGGATTGCAACAAATTTAGTTATATTTTGCTCAGCGCTTCTATCATTCGCTCAGCGCTCTTTTTTGTCTCGAAATTTCCAATTTTTTATCACTTTTCAATTCTCTTCTTCTCATTTAATGGTTTGCACTTGAATTAACCAAAACTGGGACTTTTATAGTCATTTATCTCTATTTTTCCTCGGAAAGTGCTCTGAATTGATCTCATTGTCATGAGTATATAAACACTTAAGAGTACATAAATATATTTTGTATTTATATTATGTATTTCTATTATCTTTAAAAATTATTAATATTAGGTTAATGAATTAATATTTTTTTATAAATATAAAATAAGTATTTTTTTTGTTACATAGTCATGTGTTTTCCTTTTTTATTGTATAATTGTGTTTTTTTTTAATAACTCACTTAAGTGAATAATTTAATAATTTAAATAATTAAATTTAATAAAATTAACTATTGAAATTTGATGTAAGTTTTTAGACTTATACATAACTCCTCCCTTTATATTTAATGCATATATAGTAAGTGTGATATTATGAGAGAAATGAATTTGTTCTTATAAATTAAATGAATGATTAATATTAATTTTAATCTCTCATGACATTTCTTATATAAGAGTGCAACATATGATTTAAGAGAATATTATAATATAATTTTTAGATGAAATAATGGACATGTTCAATTGGGTCAGGTTAACTTATTAAATAAAAATAGGTTAGAAATCTTAGTTTATTAAAAAAAAAATGAAGAAATTAATCGTATTTTATATTTTTTTTTTATGGCTGGAAGAATGTGGGACATTTTACCATATATAAAAATTATAATTGATTTTTATTCTATGAGATTTTTTTATAAAAACAAAGTTTTTAATAAATGAAGTTAAGGGGTTAAATTGGTTTCTACCCTTGTATGGGAACGTGAATATTCTGATTATAAAGACCAAATTTATTAGTTTAAAAATAAAAATAATTTAATTAGATGAAGTATAAATATTTTATTAATTAAGTTAAAAAAATTAATTATTTTAATTTTTTTATATAAAAGCATAATTTTCTTAATTTTTTATTTTTATTTTTTAAGTTTGAATGTATAGTCTAGAAAAATATAAAAGCGTAATTTAAATATTTTATTTTTATATAATTTAAATGTATAGTCTAGAAAAATGTTGAAAACTTGTTCACCTCTTCCTTTACGTTCAGCTTTCATCACATTTGATACTTTATGAAGTTTTATGTTGAAGAACCCTTGGTGTGTCCCTAAAAATAGTAATACGTTTACTCAGAAACCATGGCTTAGTTTCTTCATATTTAATTTTTCATAACAGTTGACTCTGGAACAGTGCAATGCATGTTGATATTAATGCCAATGTGAAAACATTCCATCGTGTAGCTCATGTTCCTTCATATTTCCCTTAACTTGATTGCACAAAGATTCATGCATGTAGATTAAAAGTAAGGTTTGTGTCTCATCAATAATTTTCAGTGCTTCACACGATTCATTCACAATCATCTAAATCCAAATATCAAATAAATAAATTATTTCTAAAGCATTGTTCATGGTAAAGTTCCACCCACACATCAATTTGTCTTCTCATGTTTAATTATTTAAGGAGCTTCTAGTCTATATATTATTAATTTAATTATACATTTTTGACAGGATTCTAATTTAATTATATGAGGAGCTTCATGCGTATATATTATATTATTAACGGCACATAACCCTACTTTACTCACCATAAACCATCATTACAATATGTGTGTGGAGAAACAATGTTCAATAAGAACACTTAGTTATATATATTAATGTTCTTTTTCTTTATCTTGAATTAACACATTAAATAAAGTGGTATATTTAGTTGTGACTCTTAATTCAAATCATAAATCAAATTATGATTAAGAAATACAAGTGTGGAATTATTTGTGCTTATCATTTTATTAACGTGTCACCACTACAACATTTCAACTCTTAAATATTAATTACCTGTGAAATAAAGCTTTGGAACACTTCATGATGATCAAAACAAATAGTTATAGAGGAGACAAGAAAAAGCAATTATCTGATTAAACCTGCAGCCTTGTGCCCCACATGTGATGAACTCAAGATGTTGTTGAGGAGCTATATCCAAGCAATGTATTTCAGGAATAGGAATTTATGAAAAGAAAATTCGCATTCAACTTGGAATCATCATCACATTTAGTATCATCGTGCAGCAGAAAACAAGAAAATGCAGGGATAAAGTTGCACTACTATACTCTATTTTAAACTGCTGTAACATTTTATTGCTCTATAGATTGTAAAAGTAAGTTGGTTATGCTTATTTATTCCCTATTTTGAGAGGAAAATGTCTTGATCAAGAGGATTGAAACCATCCCATGAGAGAATGGAATCCATACTATCAACCCATTGCTTTAAGGAGTTTTCCTGTAAGTAAGACGATTCATCCATAGAAAGGTGACTATTGTTATCCATAGAGACAGATGAACTACATAAAGAATTAGTACTTGTATTGGTTTCTTGACTCAACCATGATCCCAAGTCCAACTGTGAGCATATCATTTCAAAGTTGTTTAAGAGTTCAGAGGTATCATCCCATGTCACCTTGTTTTCTTCTCTTTCCTCTTCTGTTTTTGTCACTTCTTTGGTGCCATCACTCTCCAAGGATTTAATCTCCACATTTTCTTCAGACCCTCCGGAAATAGAAGTCTGTGGATGGTTGGTCTTATTTGTTCCCTCATCAGTATTTTCCCTGGACTCAATTGGCTTGTGGGTCACAGGGTCCAGACCAAGGAGTTTGAGTCTTTTCTTGATTCTTGTGTTCCAATGGTTCTTGATTTCATTGTCTGTCCTCCCAGGAAAATGTGAAGCAATCTTAGACCATCTGAAAATATGCTTCACCGTGTTAGAAACTAGTAAGAGTTCAATATGCATGCATCCAATGACATTGATCTAGATATTCTAATCTTAGGATCATATCTTTCTAGCTTAATGACAATTGAGAAACACATGCTGTACCTGTTACCAAGACGTGAATGTAGTTCTATAATTTGATCCTCTTCCATTTCTGTGAAGCCACCTCTCTTGAGGTCTGGTCTCAGATAATTAATCCATCTGAGTCTGCAACTCTTTCCGCATCGTAAAAGACCTTCACCAGCAACCAAAATGCACCAAATCAGATACATAACATACCCCTTTAATACAACCATAGAGCATGCGAACACAGATTTTAATAAATCAACTATTTACCTGCTAGTTTAGGAATCGTTCTCCAGCAATGAATGCCATTGTTGAGAATAAAGTTCATGAGCTTGTGATCTTCTTCAACAGTCCAGGGACCTCTCTTCAAACCAACCTTATCACAACAAGGTTGTCTTCCCATTTTGCAAGTTTTGCGCACTTGAAAAAACAAGATAAATATCGATCCCTTGATAGTTATTAACAAGTGTGAAAACTTGGAAGCATGAGACTTAAAAAGGAGCTTGAAATTGAAGCAAAGATGCTGCCAGTTCATTCAAACATTTAAATAAAAGCATGATGTCCAAAGAGGGGGGAGATAAATGATTGGTCGGAAAGCACTTTGAGTTGAAAGCTAGAAAAGCAAGGAAGGGGTTGTGATAAATAAAATGGTGGTCACCACTCAAAACCTTTATTAAGACATAGAAAGAGTCCACTTAAACCACAAAAGCTTCTAAGAACACCAAAACGTGAGAAAAGAACACCCGTTGACAAATTTGATTAATTGTTTGGTACCAAAATCTTCTCCTATTTGTACTAGTCCATGTATGTAGTATTCTAACATAAAAATATTGAGTTTGATTGGGATTCCATGGACCCCAGAGAGCTGGCCAGTTTTGTCGCTGTAGGCAATAGATGCTTTCCCCATTATCCCCAAATGCCCCAAAATTCCACCAGTTTTCATTCCAGAACTACTTTATCAATCGAGTTAGTGGTTAATACGACACAACAAAGTAAACTTTTTATCAAAATTTATATTCAACATGGAAAAGGATATCAGATGTGTAAATTATAAAAGATAAAATAAATCAAGTTTTTCCAGTGACATCATTAGAAAGTACTTCAGATTTAATGGCCAGAGAGAAAATAATGTACCATTAGAGTTGTTTTAGCCGAGTGAAATGGTTTTCGAGCTTTTGATGAAAGGTTTTGGCAAGAAATTATAGAATCAGATATATATAATCTTGTAAAAGAAAAGTTTCGATCTTTCTTAAAATACACAGAAAGAATATATTAGACATAATCAATTCAGAACCACACCCATTACGTAGTTATTCAGAACCACACTCAATTCAGGGCCACAAAGCATGATAGTAACAAAAAAAGTAAAATTAAATAATAAGACAACAAATTTTAAAAATTATAATATTGATTTTGTGCTCAGGCTATTTCTGGCAAAACAAAGAGCAATTCATCAAGATATATGGTAACATTTATTTAGGAAACGACTTTCAAATGTACCACATGAGATCAAATATCCAACTAGAGATAGTATTTTCAATCATATCAAACATTTTTAGTTTTAAAAACTAATTTAATACATATAATTAACATAAAATGCAAATCTTAAACTAAAGAAGAAAATCAATGTTTTGAAAATAAGCACGAGTTATTATAAATATAATAAAATAGTATTATTAATTCATCAAATTGTATCAAGTTTCTATTTGGAACTCAATTTGATGTGAAATGATTTGAGTTGAATGGATGATTGGGAAAGACGTGCAGCGAGTGCAAACGGAACATTTGTGTTATTTGAAGAGTCAAAGAAGTATTAGAGGTTAAATTTTTTTATTTAACTTTATATAGAAAGCATGACAGAAAAGGTAGAAATCATGGTGTGAAAGAGAGTATGTCAAATAGTATCCAGCTAGCAAACATGGTCCGAAATATCGGCAACTCGTTTTCGACAAAGAGTTTCAAAGATATTCAGATTGTGTAGTGAATCGTGACGGAAATGACTATGTGACTCAATTGTCACATTGTACGGTACGATGCATGTTACTCAAATATCACATTGTACGATGTATGTGACTCAATTCTTGTTACATTGCACAATGAGTTACAATTTAAATATGTTATTAAAATAAATATATAATCTTATAATAACTTTTATAATTTAAATATATATATTTATATATTATTTGTGAGATTATAAAATAAATCTTTATTATACAATATTTATGGTAAAAAATAATATATATATATATATAAATTTTAATCTTACATCTTTTAATCTTAAATTATCTTTATTATTTGAAATATTATATTTTTATATAATAAATATGATTATTAGATTGTCAATTATTTTAAAAAAATTAAAATGAGTCATAGACTCAAATCATAATATAGATTTAAAATAATAATATATATAATTGATTTTTATTAAAACTCATATGCAAGATAAAGATATTTTCATAATTATTTTTTATGTTTGAATTCATATATTAATATCTGTTTTGTGTCATATTATATTTGGTATTATCATGCATCCTAATCAACCTATACCTATAATAGGGTAGGACTATTGATACCCTCTCATTCAACCTAACATACTTATTTTCATACCAAGAGTGTCGCCAATTAGTTTATGTAACCCACCAATTAGTGAAATTTAGGATTTCATCAAAATCCATTATCGCATAACTCACCACACCTAAGTACATACTCGTACCACCCTAATATTATGTAATACAATCACAATTAATTTTGGACACCAATTCTTACAGTTTAGTTCGATCAAATCTACACAACTCAACCATCAATAACTCAACTTGGCTACCACACAGCTCGACCAACTAATCACAAAGTTTGGCCAAGTACATAGCTCGACCAACACACATAACTCGACCAAGCACATATAGCTTGACCTACAACACATGACTTCGCCAATCTAGTACACATGGCTTGGTCAACAAGCACACAACTCAACCAATAATACAATAGGTCGATCTAGTTATTTTAAGTAACACAAAACATGACATTTATAAAGTATTATTCTCGTCTTGGACACAACTCAACTGATAAAAGTATTATACTAATAACTTTCTTGATAGTATTAATCATAATCTCAAGCTCAACCAAGTTAATCAAGTGCTCGACCAAACTAGCTAAGTCCTCGGTCGAACTTGATTTAGTATTATAATTTGAAAACACAAATTCCCTTGTACTTAGATCCTTTTTTTCTCCAAGTTTGGTCAGCCACACAAGCTCAGCTTTGGTCTTCTTTCTATTTGTTTGAACTCCATTTCCAACTTTGCTCCTTATCTCTCTTCTTCACAATTCTCCCCTTTTATAGGTAAGATCATACTTTTTAATTTATTTTTAATGCTTATAAGAGAGGGGTTTTTATCCCCTTATTTCTTACATTAATTACGTCTTCTTCGTCCAGTTGAATGTCTTTATCCACATGTGACTGAGTTGTCACCTTATCTATTGAGTTTACTAAGTTCAAGGTGGAGCTCGACTAGGAGCCTCCACTGAGTGGCCAGTTTGACCAGTGGAGTCAGGGTCTCCACTAAGTGGCAAGTTTGATTAATGGAGCGTGACCTAGGGTCTCTACCGAGTGTCGAGTTTGACTAGTGAAGCTCGACCAAGGTCTTAGCCAACTTGCCACCGAGTAGCCAAGTACAACTCAACTAGTTTGTTGCTAAGTAGCCAAATAAGACTCAGCCAACTATCTATCGAGTTCACTTGAGTAAAGTTCGACTAGACTAACTTATTGAGTGTTAAGAAGAGCTAGACTAAATTAGTCTACTTAGTATCGAGAACTCCTTAATATTAAATTAGACTTTCAAGAGAGTAAATATATGTTAAAAATATAAAATGTAATTTCTATTAATGAAATAATTAAATTTATGCTATTATATTTGTCACGTTCTTCTAGTTTCTATTTTTTTTCAATACAATAATAGAAAAACATATAATTATATGATATATTAAAAATTAATTTATTTTATTAATAAAAATACATTTCAAAGGACTTTAATTTTGTTTTTTACCGGATATGCCCTGATCAGTATTCGTGTAAGCCAAGATACCCTCAACCTAGGCATTAAAGGAAGATCTCACTGTATTCGTGTCGAATCCTTCATAATAAAGACTTGTCTTGGATTCTCGATAGAGATAACCAATCTCAGAAAATTCCACAATATTAGGCCTAAATCATCATAATGGGAGATTTGTGTACAATCCTAGAAAGGAAACATATGATCACAATGAATCTCACACTTAGAGCCCACAAAAGGTAATTCTGCATTATTCTATATTATAAATACACACATCAAGATAAGGTAACACTCACTCTCAACCTAATTCAAAATTCTGCTTACACTGTATACTAACTTGAGTGTCAGAGTATAAATGTAAGTACCCCTACACAGTTCAGGAGGAGTATGGAACGAATCGAGAAAGAGTCAGAAACAGACTGAAAATGAATCAAAAAAGAGTAACAACTAAGATACTCGTTCCTTATAAATGCAGTTTTTAATTAATTTTAAACTCTCATTATTTTATTTATACATAAACTATTTTGATTATATTTTTTAGATTCAAATATATAACTTCTATATTATATTATATCTACTATTAATATATATATATATATATATTTATTTGGAAATATTCTCAACCAATTAAAAATGAAAAATAGCATACTTATAAATAAATGTAATGTTTTCATTAATGGGTTAGTGTAATTGCTAAAAAAAATGCATTTCATGCACATAAGTAATTTCAAAATTATGTAGGTAATTTGTTATTTTATGAATTATTGAAAAAAAATGGTCGATAATTTCATTATCAACAAAAATTATTATAATAGATAATATACGTTCATCAATAATTATAAATGAATTTATAGTTAGGAAAATATTGTTTGTAGGAATGTACGTAGGTTGGGCGAGATCCAATTTAGTAAAATTGGTTACTCAATTTAATAAAAAAAAAATCATAGGTTTATCTTGAATTTATAGATTTTTTTTTAATTCAATTCAACTTAAATTATCTTAATTAGATTATGTTAGATTGACTCAATTGACTTATAGGTTTTAAATATATATATATATATATATATATATTAATTTATATTTTAAAATTATTTTTTTAATTTTTAGAATATAATTTTTTAATAAAATATATTATTTAATGTTTATATAATTTAATAATTTAAAAATATATATTTAAATAATAAAATAATTGAATAAGTTAAATAATAATTATATTATTATTATTAATATAATTTAATAGTATTAGTTGAATGATATTAAATTAAGTCCCGGGTTTAATATTTAAAACCTATTAGGTTGAATTGAGTTATCAGGTCAGTCAATTTAATAAACATCCTTAATTATTAATAAATAGTTTTTCATCATATGATTCTAAAATTTATCTCTTGAACAATAAGATTAAAAACATATATAATTATTAATATTTAGGATTTAAAATTTATAAAATCCGATATATATAAATTAAAAATAAGAAAATACATACTTTTAATAAATAAATAAAAATTAATTTTTCTCTTATACAAATAATAACTTCCTCCATTAAAAGGAAAAGTCATTTTTATATATGTATTTCTATTATTCAAGTAAATAAAAAAAATAATCTCATAATCAAAGAATTCAAACAAGTAAGAATAAAAAACATAAAATAAATATTTATTAATGGATCGCAACTAAATCATATAAAAAAATTTAAAAATTATAACTTTTATATAAGTTCCTCAATATGAATATGAATTTTGAATTACTATAAAGTTTTGTAACAATTTAGTGGAAGAAGGAAACAACATGAAGCTCTTTCATTCAAGTTGTAACTCAACCATCTTAGTATAAGTGTTGTGTGACCTACTCGACTAGTCAATAAACCATGACATGGGGAGTCCCTATATAGCTAAAGGATGATACATAGACAAACTCAAAAGTAAGATTGAGGGAGGTAACCTTCAACAATTATCAAGACATAATAATAAACCTATTAGACCACACAAAAGGGAGTAATTCAAAGTATGCGCTTAAAAAATGCAGATCCTCCAACTTAATAAGTAGACTTTCAAAGTGTCAATTTAGATACCACTCGACAAGAACCAACAATGTGAGGAAAAAAAGACAAAATCAACATATTAATTAAACTACCGATTGGAGAATATTCTTCAAGTATGAAAAAGGAGTAGGTAATGAAGTCATTGCCTAAAGAAAAATTATTGACAAAAAATGCTTCTAAAAATATTATTGATTCTGCTAAAAAAATTGTTTATTATTTTTATTTGTTTACTCAAAAATATAAAATTATTGTTTAAGACCATATTTTATAATATGTAAAGTTTTAACTTTTGTCTCATGCACAAGTTTAAGTTCATGTTAAATTGAAGTTCTTGTCGAGGCTAAAGAATCGAATTCCATGTAATCAGAAAAATAAAGTAAAATAAACAAAACAAATAATTTTAATAAAAAATAATTTAATTTTCTTAACAGTTAATGTACACCAATAAATAAAAAAGAGACGACTAGAGTATTAAATCAAAATATTTTGTAAAAGAGAATCAGTGTATAGTAATTAGATACTTAAATAATTATTTACTCTTATACACATCTTAATTCAAAATGAGTTTAACTTTCTTTGTTGTTATTATATCAAAATCAAAATCTATTAATATTCTTGATTAACTACCAATTTAATAATTGATTTATACACAAGCAATTATTAAAAGCGTAAGAGTGAATGACAAATTAATTGATCATTAATGGTCAGCACAATGACAATATGTACCATCAACAATTGTCCTGCTCTCATGAGTTTGATAGTTCTAATATATAAGACTACAATTGTGTGGTTTTAAATGACTTAAAAATTAAAGATATTATGAGACATTTTATCGTAATAAGGTTGATTATATATCTTGACTTTATAAGTTTCAAAGGGTGCATGATGCAACTTCACCTTCCACAGCTTGAATGGCTTCAAATGGTACCTAATTTGGAGGTTGAAGCAGCAATTTCCTACAAGTGAAACTATAAATATCCATTTTCCACTTTTTGGTCATACATAAACAATAAAATTATGCATTTTTTAATTAATGGAAATAGATAATATTATATATTTATAAGTTAATATAATTTAGTTTTTATATTATTTTTATTTTTATATTTTATTATATCTTATATCTTTAGATTTTTTTTACTTTATTATTATTAGAAATTATATTTTTTTCTTATCTTATCATGATATTTAAAATTTAGTTTGTAATTGAAAATTATTATAATGTGATACAATTTTTTATTCTATTTTGTAATTTGATCTAGTTTTGTTATATCTTATTTTTATTTTTAGTGTGATTTTGTGCGATGGTTGGTTAATCTATTTTGTTGTATTATTTTTTAGTTTATTATTCTTTGTTATTTTACTATAATTAAATATAACTAGTAAAAAAAAATTTATATTCTATTAGTGTATAATGTCAATATTTTTTGCTATTTAGTTATATATCTCATATATGTCTCATCTTTTAAAATGTTCGTTTTTCTCTAATTCTGTTTTTTTTCTTATATTCTTTAATTCTAGTGCCTTATATAACGTGTCGTATGATTCTAAATCTTTTGTATCTTTAAGTTCTATTCCAACTATATTTGTGTTGATAGTTCCTCAATGTCATTAGTAGGTATTGGATTTGTCTCCAAATCTACTTTGTCCCTTTTAGATGTGTACCAGATAAGGAATTCTTACCCGAAAACATGTCATATCCTAACCAACAGCTTCTCGGTCTTTAACAGGACCGATAAGATAGCGGCTTGGGCCTGGTTCCGAAGCCCTTGTAATAGTATCCCAAAGATCTCAGTATTTAATAGTATCCCAAAGATCTCGGTATTTAATTGTATCCCAAAGATCTTAGTATTTAATAGTATCCCAAGGATTTCAGCATCGGTTACGATTCGCCCAGGTAATCTATTACTATTCTTTATTATAAATATAAGGTCTCACTCCAGGTAGGAGGCATGAAATCTTAACCCTAATCTCTTTATTCTCCTTATCACAGTCTCCTGCTTTGCATTAGCTCTCACTAACTTGAGCGTCAGAGCGTCTTCGCAAGTACCCCCCATTCGGTTCAACATCTAGGACGAAGATCAAGGACCAGCAACATGAAGGTATCTCTGACTAGTATTCGGCTCGTATCAAGTACTACCTGTGTATGTAAATTACAGGGGAAAATATTATATTCCTTCAGTAATCCTTATCTCATTTGGAAGGTGCATTACAGGGAAAATATTATATTTCTCTACTCCTCCATCAATCTTTATTCTCTTATGTGAAGAGAATTTCAGGAAAATATTATAAGGGAGGATATTCTCTATCCCTCCAATAATCTTTATTGTCTCATTGGGAATGTGAGTTACAGGAAAAATATTATATTTTTCTACTCCTCCATCAATCTTTATTCTCTTAAGTGAAGAGAATTTCAGGAAAATATTATAAGAGAGGATATTCTCTATCCCTCCAATAATCTTTATTGTCTCATTGGGAAGGTGAGTTACAGGGAAAATATTATATTTCTCTACTCCTCCATCAATCTTTATTCTTTTATGTGAAGGAAATTTCAGGAAAATATTAAAAAGGAGGATATTTCTCCTCCATCAATCTTTATTGATTCTCTATTCTTCCGGTAATCTTTATTGTCTTATTGGGAAGGTGAGTTACAGGGAAAATATTATATTTCTCTACTCTTCCATCAATATTTATTCTCTTATGTGAAGAGAATTTCAGGAAAATATTATAAGGGAGGATATTCGATAATCCCTCCAATAATCTTTATTGTCTCATTGGGAAGGTGAGTTACAAGGAAAATATTATATTTTTCTACTCCTCCATCAATCTTTATTCTCTTATGTGAAGAGAATTTCAGGAAAATATTATAAGGGAGGATATTCTCTATCCCTCCAATAATCTTTATTGTCTCATTGGAAAGGTGAGTTACAAGAAAAATATTATATTTCTCTACTCCTCCATCAATCTTTATTCTTTTATGTTAAGGAAATTTCAGGAAAATATTAAAATGGAGGATATTTCTCCTCCATCAATCTTTATTGATTCTCTATTCTTCTAGTAATCTTTATTGTCTTATTGGGAAGGTGAGTTACAGGGAAAATATTATATTTCTCTACTCTTCCATCAATCTTTATTCTCTTATGTGAAGAGAATTTCAGGAAAATATTATAAGGGAGGATATTCTATATCCCTCTAGTAATCTTTATTGTCTTATTGGGAAGGTGAGTTAGAGGGAAAATATTATATTTCTCTACTCTTTCATCAATCTTTATTCTCTTATGTGAAGAGAATTTCAGGAAAATATTATAAGGGAGGATATTCTCTATCCCTCCACTAATCTTTATTGTCTCATTGGGAAGGTGAGTTACAAGAAAAATATTATATTTCTCTACTCCTCCATCAATCTTTATTCTCTTATGTGAAGAGAATTTCAGGAAAATATTATAAGGGAGGATATTCTCTATCCCTCCAATAATCTTTATTGTCTCATTGGGAAGGTGAGTTACAGGAAAAATATTATATTTCTCTACTCCTCCATCAATCTTTATTCTCTTGTGTGAAGAGAATTTCAGGAAAATATTATAAGGGAGAATATTCTCTATCCCTCCAGTAATCTTTATTGTATTATTTGATGTGAATTACAGGGGAAAATATTAAAAAGGACGATATTTCTCGTCCATCAATCTTTATTGTGCCATTTGGAAGGTGAATTACAGGGGAAAATATTATATTCCTTCAATAATCCTTATCTCATTTGGAAGGTGCATTACAGGGAAAATATTATATTCTCTATTCCTCTAGTAATCTTTATTGTCTCATTTGATGTGAATTACAAGGGAAAATATTAAAAAGGAGGATATTTCTCCTCCATCAATCTTTATTGCCTCATTTGGAAGGTGAATTACAGGAAAAAATATTATATTCCTTCAGTAATCTTTATCTCATTTGGAATGTGAATTACAGGGAAAAATATTATATTCCTTTAGTAATCTTTATCTCATTTGGAAGGTGAATTACAGGGAAAATATTATATTTCTCTACTCCTCCATCAATCGTTATTCTCTCATGAGAAGGATAATTTTCAGGAAAATATTATAACGGAGGATATTTCTCTTCTCTTCCATCAATCTTTATTGCCTCATTTGGAAGGTGAATTTCAGGAAGTTTTACATCCTTCCTAAAAGTAGTCAGCATTTACTACTACCTCAGAGGGCAACTCTAAAAGAGTATTATCCTCATCACCACAAAGTGAAAGTTCATAATTTGGGCCAACTATGACTTAAAAACAAGTCATCCTCCGAGTCCACCTCGGTCAACTATGACTTAAAATAGTCATTCTCCGAGTCCATCTCGGTCAACTATGACTTAAACAAGTCATCCTCCGAGTCCACCTCGGTCAACTATGACTTAAAAACAAGTCATCCTCCGAGTCCACCTCGGTCAACTATGACTTAAAAACTAGTCATCCTTTGAATCCACCTCGGTCAACTATGACTGAATTACGTCAAGGACTGAAATACGTCCCCCGGGTATCACTCAACCAATAAAGACTGAAAAACGTCATCCCTAGGTAAGACCTCAGTCAAATCTCAACATATAAACTCGTTTCAGCTTTTTCGCTTCACGACTTGGGAGGCTTGTGTACCGGATAAGGAACCCTTACCCGAGAACATGTCGTATCCTAACCAACAGGTTCTCGGTCTTCTACAAGACCGATAAGATAGCGGCTTAGGCCTGGTCCCGAAGCCCTTGTAATAGTATCCCAAAGATCTCGGTATTTAATAGTATCCCAAAGATCTCAGTATTTAATAGTATCCCAAAGATCTCGGTATTTAATAGTATTCCAAGGATTTCGGCATCGGTTACGATTCGCCCAGGTAATCTATTACTATTCTTTATTATAAATATAAGGTCTCACTCCAGGTAGGAGGTGTGAAATCTTAATCCTAATCTCTTTATTCTCCTTATCACGGTCTCTTGCTTTGCATTAGCTCTCACTAACTTGAGCGTCGGAGCGTCTTCGCAGGTACCCCCCATTCGGTTCAACATCCAGGACGAAGATCAAGGACCAGCAGCATGAAGGTATCTCTGACTAGTATTCGCCTCGTATCAAGTACTACCCGTGTATGTACAAGATGTTTAGTGTATTTCTAATCTTACTTTAAATCTTATCTCTATTAGTCAATTATATGACTTTAGTTACTGATTTTATTTTCTTTCATTAATTATTATGTGTAAGATCCTCAATCTGGGTTGCTAATTAGGATAAGTAGTAGATAAGAGGGACTTTATGTTGGATGAGTTGAATATTCCAACTATTGTATCTTTTATTATAAATTTATCATCTTTTTATTTGAATTCAACATTATCTAGTTTTTATTTATGGTATTCTTGGTTTGGACAAGTTTTTTTTTTCTCTAGATTAAACTGCTTAGCTTTCATTGGAGTTTTAAACAAGTTACAAATCAATGATATTTTTTATTGTTGTGGTAGTAAACTTGCTAAATTTACTAGTTTATCTTTTACCAAGAACGTTTTTACCTTTCATTCACCTTTTGACTTGGTTCATTTTAATGTATAAAGTCTATGACTAGTTCCTACTAAAGATAGATCTAGTTATTTTTATGTATTGATGATTATACTTGTTATTATTGAGTTTATCATATAAAACATTGTTCTAAGTTTTTTTTTTTATGTATATCTTATGTTTCGTGTTTTGCTTAAAACTCAACAGAAAAGAATTGTTGAAAGAAAGTATTGACATATTCTTAAAACTACTCATTTTCTTCAACTTTTTACTTTAGTTCTTAGTGAGTTTTAAGGTGAAACTGTTCTTACTATTGTTTATATTATTAATTAAATTTTATCTTATCTTATCATAAGTATGTCTTCCTTTCATAACTTATATGATTGTGTTATTAATTACTTTTTCTTGAATTTTTTTTGTTCTACTTACTTTGTTATTTATCCATAAGTAGAACATAGTAAATTTGTTGGGGAAATTCCACATTGACTAAAAATGAGGTTGAACTATAGTATATAAGTGAGATGTAAACCTCACATTCTGAACCGGTTTTGAGGGTGAGTTAGGCTCATAATCACTTTTTACATGGTATTAGAGCCAAGTTAACAAGATTGTTGGGCCTAGATTCGGTCACTTGTTAATATACTGAACCTTGATTGGCAGGTTGTTGGGCCTAGATTGGTTCACCTGTTAATAGATTATGATGCCCTTCTACATGGTTTGAGGAGCCCGGATTGTTAACGGGTCGTTATGTAGAGCCTTGATTGTTAGCAAGGTAGTTGGACCTAGATTGGGTCACCTGTGAGTTAGGCCCATAATCACTTTGTTGTTATGATTCTATTAACAACAAACTCTTTATTTCTCTTCTTGTTATTTTTCTTGAGCACATTTCATTTTATTCACTTTCTTTTAATTCCCACAACCCTACAAGGTCTGACCTCATTTGTATTGATAATTTTTTCAAATATGATAATGATATAGTAAATAATCTTAAATTTGAGAGTTTTAGGGATGATACTAGTACTACTAAAGCTTAAGATGTCCCCACAACGTCTTAAACTTTCTATGATGGGTGATCCTTCACCTCCTCATTATCCTCCACATGTTCGCAAGTCTATTTAATCTTCAAATTTTGTTTATTCTTTTTATTCTTCTTCTAATTCCTTCTTAACCACAATGCATAGTTTTTCTAAGTCATCTTATCAAGAGGTTATTTTTGATCCATTTTGACAATAGGATATGCAAGAGGAATTTTCTACTTTATATAAGATAGCTAATCGAGACTTGGTACCTTTTCCTCCAAGAAAACAAATCATTGACTCTCTATGGATCTATAAGATTAAAACAAATTTGGATGGTTTATTGAGTTTTGCAAAGCTTGTTTAGTCATTAAAGGATTCTCTCAAAAAAATGGTTTGGATTATGCAAAAATCTTTACCTTGATTACTAAGATGACTACCATTTGTACTTTTATTGTTGTTGTCTTTGTTTGTTAATAGGATATTTTTCATATGAATATTAAAAATGCTTTCTTAAATGGAGATTTAAGAGAGGAAGTCTACATAATACCTCTTCTAGGTATTTCTCAAAATTCAGGGGAAGTTTGTAAGTTAAGAAAGACTCTTTATGGTCTCAAACAAACTCCCTAGGTTTAGTTTGAGAAGTTCTCCATAATTATTGTATCTCTTGGATTTTGTTCTAGTGATTATAATTTCATTTTATCTTTGAAAACTATTTCTCATAGTCGTATTATTCTATTTTTATATGTTGACGATATGATAATTATTAGAAATAATGTGAGTCAGATAGTAGAGTGAAAATTGCAATTAGCAACAATTTAAAATGAAAGATTTAGGTTCTCTTCATTATTATCTAGGGATTGAGGTTGCATATTCTCCTAAAGGTTATCCTTTCTCTCAATCTAAATATATTGCCACTATTTTAGAATAGGTTCACCTTTATTGAACTTAATGTGAGATATACTCCTTTTGATGGTGTCCCTCTATCTGATTCCACTATGTATTGTATGATTGTTGACAATCTAGTATGTCTCATAATTACTCATCTTAATATTTCTTATGTTATGTATATTGTGAGACAATTGTTCACATATTTTTATATATCCTTGTGGTATTTTGTTTTCAGAGTCATTTTTTCTCTCATCATCTTCACTAAAGTTGCATGCTTATTTTGATGCTGATTGGATTGTTAACTTTATTGATTACAAATCTATTGTAAAAAAAGAACAAGAAACAAGATATTGTTTCTTATTTTTTTACTAAAGATGAATATTATGTCATGACTCTAACTACTACTAAGGTAGTTTGATTGTTTTTTATTGAATCGACAATGACAAATATATTAATAAAAATTGGTACTAGAAGTACAAAAAACAATTACAAGATATAATTGTGTAAAAGTGTGTAGAAAGCTAAACAGATTACTAGATAATTATCTTTCTCCCTATTGAATGGTTAACAAATATTCACCAAGTAGATTATCCAACACATAAAGAAAAGACCAGGGATACACCATTCTGCAAAGGATTCAATAACCATTGAAATCCTAGACTTGACCCACAACCAGGAGTCAGTTGAGTTAGAAAGAAAATTTCTTCTGCATCTACCTTCTTATTACGAAACAATGCATCATTCTTATGCTTCCACAAACTCCACACCACCCCAATCCACACTACCTTCCAATATAAATTAACCTTCTTGTGTTGGAAGTGAATGTAGTGTTGTAACAAATGTTGCTTGAGAGTTTTAGTTCTACAAGTACTTATGCCAAACCACTTATAACATTTGTTCCACACTACATTAGCTATCTTGCATTCCAAAAACAAATGTGTGATGGATTCCTCCTCCACTCCACATAACCCGCAACTGGTCACAACCACCTGCACCCCCTACCCCTCAACTTATCCCTCGAAGCGATACCTTCTAATGCTGCTCTCCACACTAAATGTAATGCCTTAGGGATAGCTTTAATCTTCCAAAGCTCAATAAAAAAACTTTCAAAATCTCCTTGTAACTCATTCTGGATAATGGAATAAGTTGATTTAACACTAAACATTCCCATGTCATCCCCCTTCCAAACCCATTTATCTTCTCCTTCAATAGTAGGTTGTTTCAATATAATGAAGTCCATGAGTTCTTTTACCAAATCTTCTTCCCACCTGAACCAAGGTCTTCTCCACGCCAGATTCCATACCCACCGACCATCCTGCCAGAGCCCATATTATTGACAAGACCATGTTGATCACGGGAATTCATAAACAGTCTACTAAACTTCACACCTTATGCCTCTTCCCCAGCCCACTTATCCTGCCAAAATAATGTAGCTTTACCGTCACCTACCACCATACTCATATTTTTTGCAAACCAGCCTTCACCTTGCTCATTAACCCCACAAATCTTTTTTAAATCCTTCCACCATGCTGAACAAGCTTTAACTTGTTTTTTGTCCTCTAAACCTCTCCACCCTCCATACTTAGCTTCTAATACCTGCTTCCAGATCCCTTTATTCTCCTTTACTAGTCTCCATTTCCACTTAGCAAGTAATGCATCATTAAATGATCCCACATCCTTAACACCAAGCCCTCCTTGGTTCTTGGGTTTGCAAATAGTTTCCCATTTCACCCAACTTATTTTCCTCTCTTCACTTCCCCAACCCCACAAAAATCGTCTTTGAATATTCCGAATCTCATGAGCCACTGCTACTGGTGCTTTGAAAAAAGATAGATAGTATAGGGGTAAAGATGTTATTACCGATTTGAGTAAAGACACCCTTCCACCAAATGAAATGTATCTCCCTTTCCATCCTGATGGTTTTTTCTTGATTTTCCTTAGAACTGGTTCTCAAAATTCAACCCTCCTTGGATTTCCCCCTATCTGCAAGCCTAAGTGTAAGAAAGGTACATTCATCAGATCACAGTTTAACATAGCTGCATACTCCTCAATCCCTCTCCTATCCACCCCTATCCCTCCAATCCTACTTTTATGAAAATTGACCTTTAACCCATAGGAAACCTCAAAACACCATAATATGCTCTTAACCATCAAAATATTTTGTGTAGATGCCTCACAAAATAATAATGTGTCATTTGCAAATTGCAACAAACTAACCGCCACTCCAGGATTTCCTACTCTTACTCCAATCAATGAGGATGTAGCCAAAGCGCTTCTAACCATCCTATCTAATCCTTCAGCCACAATAAGAAACAGAAAAGGAGCTAGAGGATCTCCTTGTCTAAGACCCTTGATGGGATTAAATTCCTTAGTTGGGCTGTCATTAACTAGGACTGAGACAAAAGAGAACACTAAAAGATTAGAAATCCATCCAATCCACTTTTTACTAAATCTCATTCTCCTCATCATATACTTAAGAAATTCCCAATAATTAAATCATATGCCTTCTCAAAATCTACTTTAATTGTTATAATTTCTTTCTATCATGGCTATTTTTATTTTTTTTTTCTAAATCAATTTCTATATATTAAGACAATCAAAATACTATTACAAATATATTAAAATTAATTGTCTTTTCACTAACTATTATTTTTAATATAAAATTATTATAATTAATTGTCTTTTTACTAATTATTATTTTTAATATAAAATCATTATATTATTATTTCTTGAATTAAGTAAATTATTTATTTATTCATAAAATTTTACTTTATTAATTATTTTTATTTTTTATTAATAAATTATTAATATTTTATATTATGAAAGAATATTAGATAATATTATATATTTATTAGTAAAAAAAAATTCATATTTATATTATTATTATACTTATATAGTTTTATCTTATATTTTTCAAATTTTTTTATTTTATTATTATAAAAAAAATATTATTTTATTTTTATATCTTCTTCTATGAAGAATAACGTGTATAATAAGATTTGATAAGGTGTGTTCATTCATCTCCCAATAGCACAAATACAAAAGATGAGATTGAATGAGAAACTAGGCAATGGGTCATGAACACCTTCTTTGGTTCATGCATTCGAATATTCCATCTAATCTGTCCCTCCTACCATCTTCTCCAAATCTCCAAACATAATCAGTAGAAAAATTCAAGTTTGCCATCTCTAATGTCCACTAATTCCAACTATTTACATTATTAAAAAATTTAATTAGGTGGAGGGGACTGAGTTGTTATATATGGGATGAAATTTATTTAAAAAATTTAATTAATCTTTTTTTTTTTTTTTAAAAGAACTTTTATTGTTCACCAAATTAAAATAAAAGAAAAAAATTATAATTCTAACAATGTTTTAATAATTAAACCACGAATATATTGAATATTTAAAGGTTAAGAAAAAGTTAGGTGATCAACTTTAGGTAGTTGTATATAATTTCGTCACTGCATAGCTTTGTTTGTGGTAATGAGCTATTTGAAAGAGTACAAATCCACTATTGAAAAAAAAAACTGCAGCATTAGTTTAACTATTTTTTAAATTATTTAAAAGTATTATGCTGACATTTTTTCTATAAGTTACACTATTTCTTTTAATTATTTTAAAAAATATTATAATATTTTCTAGTATAAGAAAAATTAGTATAATATTTAAAACACACCT
The DNA here is from genome assembly GCA_016859785.1 of Macrotyloma uniflorum. Taxonomy (NCBI): domain Eukaryota; kingdom Viridiplantae; phylum Streptophyta; class Magnoliopsida; order Fabales; family Fabaceae; genus Macrotyloma; species Macrotyloma uniflorum. The sequence continues at coordinate 510,974 of BDMB01000041.1, read as the reverse complement.
GTTTGTAAAATCTTAAAAAAAATGGAATTATGATATATAGTTAATGTAACAAGAGATTTCTTTGAAGTCAATATATGACCTTAGACCTTAGTTTAAAAGCATGTAGACAATTATTTGAGAGATCTTTTTATTGTTCTAGAATCTACCGCTAAAATTTTGATTGCTTAACTTATAATCAACCGATTTCTATTTATCTTTCACATTAAATATGTACTGGTAGTTTAATAGAGAGACTTACATATTATATTAAAATTTATTAAACACTCGTATTAAAATAAATATCCGAATTAAAATAACTAAAATTAGATAATAAGAAAATATTTCTTTAAATTAAATTCACCTGTGTTATCCATCTATAACATTATAAATAAGATAGAAATTTAAAGTAGATTTTAGAATTATTATATTTTTACTGTTGAAAATATATAGTTTTTATTTTAATAAAATTATAAATAAGACAGGAATTTAAAGTAGGTTTTAGAATTATTATATTTTTACGGTTAAAAATATATAATTTTTATTTTAATATTGACTTAATTGTCAAAATATAATAAAAAAATATATTTATTATTGATGAAAAATTAACGAACGAAAAACAAAAATTTTCAGATTTATAAAATAAATAAATAAATCTTGAAACTGGTTACCATGCTCCATTCTGATAGTAATATAAAAATAAAATAAGAATTGATCTAAAACTTGTATCAAACTTTCTAATTATCGTAGTCATACAAATACTCTTAATATATAGCAAAAGTATCTTGATTTGTTTTTATCAAACTTTCCAATTATCGTAGTCATACAAATACTTTTAATATATGGCAAAAGTATCTTGATTTGTTTTAACAAACTTTCCAATTATCATAGTCATACAAATATTCTTAATATATGACAAAACAAATATTCTTAATATATGGCAAAAGTAGATTGATTTGTTTGATGAGTAGAATGTTTGAGATTTTCCTCATTTCTTTCATCGGATGGTAGAAATGGTATTTGTTGCCGTGAGAAGTTTGTATTTGTGACTTTTGGTAAAACGGTTAATTTTGTCATTAAAATTGTTTTTTACTATAAAGAGTTGTGTTTCATGAGAAGTACTTTACTTTAAAACTTTTATTTTCACGTAAAATAAGTCATTTTTAAATTAATTTACTAAATGGATATATATATATATATATATATATTTGATAAAATAAATTTGGTATATTGCTTTCTTTGCAAGATGTGTAGTAAACGTTATAATTATAAATATATGTTCTTTCATTGTTTGATACGTTGAATTTAAATGAATAAGTAAATTAGTATGAATTTGAATAAGTAAATAAATTATTTATAAATTTAATAAATAATTATTCACAGACGATATTATCTATAAATAAAAAAATTAAAGATAAGTTAAAGATGTTACTATACAAAATAAGAATCTATTTATTTATATATATATATATATATATAATAAAGAATAATAATAAAATAATGTATTATATTTGGCACTCATACTGGGAGAAAAAAATAGAGAGAAAAGAATGATAATTGTATATTTAATGCGTAACATCAAGATTAATTTTATAGTACAATAGAAAAAATAAAAAATAATTAATACATACTTTTTGTTGACGTTTTTGTTAATTATTTGTTTTAATTTGTCTACGTGGCTTATTTTATTTTTTAGTTACTTTTTATTTTTGAATTAGTCAAATAATTATTTCTATATAAAGAACAGAACAAGTAGTTAGTTATTCAATTAAGTTACAATGATAATTTTTTATGTTTTTATTAAATTATTATAAATGTACTATTACATCATATGAATAAAATGTTCTCCTCATTCAATACTTTCTATATATTATAATTTCTCTATTTTTTTTTCTTTTATTTTAAAACCAACAATTGATATCTAAAGCTATTTTCTTACAGGACTTAATGGAAGTTGAGACAAGTTTTTCACATATTGCTCCTCCTAATTTTGATGGAGAAAGCTATGAATTTTGAGCAATGAAGATGGAGTCCTATTTGAAGGCTTTAGAGAATTTGAATTTAAAAAAATGAATGAATATAAGACGATTTACTAAGCATTGCTAATAAAGTTAGATTGCTAGGCACTACATTTTTTTATTCTAGAGTTGTCGAAAAAATTCTGATTATAGTGACCAAAAGGTATGAAGCTTCAATAATCGTTTTGGAGAATACAAAGGATCTGTCCAAGATCTCTTTGACGGAAGTACTACATTCTTTTTAAGCCCAAGAACAACGAAGGCTTATGAGGCAAGATTATGGTATTGAAGGAGCATTAATGGCAAAGTATAATGAAGTTGGAAGTGCCGCAAACAACCAAAGTAAAGGCAAGGGTAACAAGAAAAATTACCCACCTTGTCAATATTGTGGAAAAATGGGTTACCCACCATTTAGATGTTGGAGAAGACCAGATGCAAAATGTAGCAAATGCAATCAGCTTGGACATGAAGCTGTGATTTGCAAAGAAGAATTTCAACAACAAGAAGCTAATACACAGGTTGTTGAGGAAGATGAAGAAGATCAAAATTTTGTCGCAATGCTCTTCTGCTAGTAACTTTGAACGTTTGTTGGTTGATTGACAATGGTTGTACAAACCATGTGACATACAACAAAACTCTCTTCAAGGATTTAAAACCTACTAAAGTCACAAAAGTTAGAATTGGGAATGGTGGCTATATTTTTGTAAAAGGAAAAGGAATTGTTGTAATTTCAACAAGTTAAGGTACAAAAACCATCTCAGATGTTATACCTGATATTGATCAAAATTTGTTAAGTGTGGGTCAACTGATTGAAAAAGGATTTAAAGTTTTTTTTCAAAATCAACATTGTCTTATCTTTGATACCACTGGTCGGGAGATTTTAAAGGTTAAAATGAGAGGTAAAAGCTTCTCAATTGACTCAATTGAAGAGGAGCAAGTCGCCTATCTTACTCAAGTCAGCCTCACCGAACTTTGACACGAAAGACTTGGTCAATGTCATATTAAAAGAATGTTGAGCATGAAGAAGAAAGACACCACTAGAGGTCTACCTATATTTCTTGATAGTTTTTCAAATTGTAATACTTGTTAGTTTGGACCTCAAAGAACACCATCAATACAAGTTAGAGTATTTAAAAGATTCAAAATCATGGTGGAAACTCAGAATGGTTGCAAGATTCAATCCGTAAGATCTAGCAATGGAGGAGATGCCAATGATTCAAAAAACCAAAACATGGGAGTTGGTTGACAAGCTCTTAAGACAGAAGATTAGAGTTTGCATATCCAATAACAAGGAGGAGTGTTAATTATTTGTTTTGGACTGCCTACATGGCTTATTTTGTTTTTTACTTACTTTTTTATTTTTGAATTAGTCAAACAATTATTCTTACATTTAAAGAACAAGTAGTCACTTATTCAAGTAAGTTACATTCTTAGTAACTTTTTTTTTCCTGTTTTTATTAAATTATTATAAATGTACTAGTGCATCATATGAATAATGCTCTCCTCATTCAATACCTACCTTCTACATATTATAATTTCTTTATTTTTTTTCCCTCTTATTTTAAAATCAATAGTTTTTTACATGTAACAACTTTTGTTATATTTCAAGATCAAATTTAATTATTTAATTTTAATAAAAAAATTTAATGATATATTTTACCCCAATTAAAATTGGCAAATATTTTTAAATTTATTATTTTTATTTTCAATGTTATCATATAATATAATAATATTTTAGATAAAATAAATTATTTGATCACATTAAATTATTTAATCATCAAATATATTTTTTTTTAACAAAGATCAGAATTCTTATTTGTGTGTGTGACTTTGTAAACTCAATACTAAATTGATACCATATTAATTATGATAATTATTTAACAATACTTCTAAATGTTTGAATAGAATGAAGGAATACATATTTTACTTACAAGAATATTTTAAAAATATATAAATTATTTTCTCCAATCATATACAACTCTAAATTATTCAGTATGGTAAGATTATTAAACTCTAATAAGTTAATTTATCAAAAAACATTTACGAAAATTCACCTTTCTTCCTTCATTCAATTTATTATGACCAAAACTTTAATTTTAAACTCTTTACCTAGAATTAACATGTGCATTCTTGAATAATCATTAATTTTACAAGTATTCAATTATATCCATTCTAGTATTTTAAATCATTAGGTGTCTGAAATCAAAATATAAAAAATAACTTATTAATTAACATGATAATCTTAAATCAAAAAAATTTGTTATTGACACTTAATGATGATATCCAAATTTCTATTATTTATATATAAAAATTAATAAATGAGATGTATTAATATTTATCTAATGAATATTTATATATATATATATATATATATATTATATTGATAGATATCTATCTTAATTATTAATATATAATTTTATGATAAAGAATAATTTAGAATATAATTATAAAAAATATGTTTCTCATTCTAATCATATCTAGGATAACAAATCTTAAATTATAATAAAGGATTTTATCAATACATTAATGATTTTTCTAATTAAAAAATATCTTTGTAAAATATGTTTGAATCTTGGGTGTCATCTTGGTTATTTTTTTTTTAACAATAATTTTATTATTATCATATGCACTTAGTTCATAAATGAATTTTTTTCATTCATATTACTTCCTTAGTAACCTCATTAGTTATTATATGTTCTACCTCAGTCAATGAATCTACTACTTTTGTGCTATTTAAAACTTTTCAAACTCACTACACCACCATTTAAAGTGAAGACATATCCTTAAATAAATTTGTTATCATCTTTATCAAATGCAAATCTTGCATCAGTATACCCCTTTAACTTCTATTCATAATTTCCATAAATAAAGAATTGATTTTTAGTTCTTCTTAAATACTTAAGAATGGTTTGAAACACTTTTCAATGTTCGTCACTGAAATTTGTTTGATATAAAATAACTAAACTTAGTTTAGTACATAACTATAATATTCAAATATGTACAAATCATGGGGTACATGATAGCTCCTATTATGTTTGCATATGGTAACTAATTATACATTCGCTTTATGAGTTTTAGGACAATAGTCATATTTGAAATTAATTCCAGGTCATATTAATGTACATAGATTAAGAGAGTCCAAACAACCTTTTAAATCTATCTCTATAAATCTTTATTCCTAGTATAAAATATTCTTATTTAACTATTTTTAAAAAATAAAATAAAAATATTTGTAGATATGTATAAATACTTTTAATACTATAAAATAATGCATGAGTTATGGGTAGCATATATCAACAGCCACTACTAGAAAAAGAGGATTCAACGTTATAAAATAACATCGGTTATAAATATAATCGACGTTGTTTTACACGTGGTAGCAAAATTATAAATATAATTACATTTTCGACGTCGGTTACAAATACAACCGTCATAAAAAATATAACAACGTCGGTTATATTTATTTAAACAACGTTGATAGTCATTAAATAACGTTGTTTGTGGTTAACCGTCGTGTAATTGTTGAGTATCAACGTCGTTTGGTATTATAACCGATGTTGTATATTGACTTTAACGTCGTTTTTTTAGTAACCGACGTTGATGGTTATTATATCAAATCAGGTTTTCCCAGACGCGAGTCGAGTCATTCATCTTCTTTATCAGGCTTCCTTCTCGCAATCAAAGCGGTAGCGGTACTGGAACGAGTTCCCTAACATAGATATGGTTTCATTCCACCAGTCCCCTAACATAGATAGCACTGGGTCAAAGAGCTTCACTTCGGAACCTTTTCTTACTTTCCTCCCGTGGGCATGAAATGAACCCTGAGGTTACTCTGTCCCTGACATCCCTTTCTGCCCCCCAACTTGATTCACTTCGTGGTAAATGGAGACTTTCCAATAGCCAGTAGGTAAAAGCCTTTTTTGGGTTGGGGTCCAAGGGTGCCGCCCCCTACTACCCAATTCCTGTCTTCGGAACTACGAGGATAGGTGACTTTCTGCGATGGCCCTCCACCTCGTTGGGAAAAGTGAAAGGAAATAACAAGCCCTAAACTAAAAACCAACTAGCAGCTTATCAACCACCGAAGACAGACTCATGTTGGCGATCTCTGCTATTTTGTTGCGCGCTTTCCCCTTATCTCCTTCTCTCGCGACTGCCACCACTTTTGACCACTGCCACCACCGCCGCCAGTGCTTGTTTCCCTGTTCTCTGCTTGTTGTCGCGGAGGAGATTCGTGGTTCGCCGCCTACTGGTAAGGGTTCTCCCCCTATCTCCATCTCTCGCGAATTAGAAATGTCTGGAAAAGTTCTCCCCCTTTAGGGAAAAATAGCGGATCTTTGTTTACCCTAATGGTGAATATACCATCCTTCATGGTTAGGGTTGATTCCTAGAAGCACATTGACTTCTCACTCACTAGTCCACTTGGTGGTGGTCGGCCTAGACGCGTGAAGAGAAAGAACCAAAAGGCTGTAGCTAAGAAGGCTGCTTGTGGAGATGGAGATGAGGAGGATGAAGATTAAATTATTAATCGGTTATTCACATTTAAATAACCGACGTTGAAAGTTTGGTATATTACGTCGTTTGTCCCCTTAACTGACATTAAATTTAACGACATCTCATTCAACGACGCTACATTGACCGACGTCAAATGTCCAATATAACCGACGTAAAAATGCCTTTTTCTAGTAGTGAGCTAAGATGTAAAAACTATATTAATTTTACACCTTTAATTTAAAATATTATTTTAAGATAAATTTCGTACAATGTTAATATCTTCTTTAAATATAATCTACTTTGAATTCAAATATGTTTTATATATTTTTTATCTCGATTCTTATTGTGATATAAATGATAAGAATATAGTGAGTTAGCTCAAGTAAAACAATGAGTTTAAGTAATGAAGGATGAAAGTGGTTTAGTAAAATATTAAAAGAATTATAAATAGAATAAAATTAAATCTTTCAATTTTCATTATTCAAAATCTATTATCTCTCTAAAATTTCATTCTTTTTAAAACTCTTTATCTTCTCTATAGCTCTTTTTCTTCCTCCTTCATCATTTTCAAGATCTAAGGGTATCTAATTGAAACTTGTGAGGAGTAGATAATTTTTAATCGATTGAAGTTTGGATTTGGGTAAGTTTTTCATGCTCAAAACCCTCTTTTTCTCCACTATTTTTATGCTTGCATGTGCGTCTCAACCCCTTGCAGGTGAGTTTTTTCCCCATCATTATGACTCTATGCTAGCTTAGGTTCTTAGTGGTTTGTTTGGATTGTGGAACAGGTACTTAAATAGTTAGTTAGAGCACTTGAAACCTTACCCTGTGGAGTGGAGTGCAAATGCAGTTTTGACCCAAAGTTTTGGTAAGGGAAGCTAGTTTAAATTTTAAGTTCTATGAGATGTTGGGAAATTTGAATCTGAAATTGAATGAATGACTTTTTTAGGATTTATACCCTGGTTTGAGAGTTGGAAAAATTTGGAACGCTTAATGAATAAGGAATTTACCCAATTTGAGTTGAGTTGTGTGATTTAAGATTTGCTAAATGAAACCGTTGTGATTGAAATACTATAACCATACTTGTTTGTTGTTATTGTTCTAGTAAGATTTGCTTGTGTTTTCAAATGAGTTGAGAATTTAAGTTTGATTCATAATAGATTTAGTAATTGAAATTGGAGATTGGGTAGATTTTGAAGAGCTTGATGTATTGAAATATGTTTGAGTTAAGCTGAATTAAATTTTTGTTTTAGTTGTGAAATTTTGTAGGAGAACCACTTTGAGCTACCTGGCCCATCAATTGAAAAAAAAACATGAGATAAACTAATTTAACATGTTTAGATATGTCAAATTTATGAATTGGTTCCAGTAAATCAAATTGACTTTTCTGTAAAATTTCTAAATAAAACAATTGCAGCTTGACCTATATTTGGGAAATGAAAAAAGGAATATCTGAACATTGACACAGTGGAAGCTAGTTTTGTTTAAGATTTACGTAGAATCCTAGGACCTAAGATTTTAAAATAGTGAGAACAATTAGATTTTATTTCTGTGTTAGGATTTGCCACTGATAGAAATGGATTATAAGAACCTGGAAATTTTGTTAACTGTATGTGAAGTGAATGTATTTATTTGTGACTTGTATGGTTTGAATGTTTACTTATCATGCAAAGACTATGTTGGATTCTGTAATTGTATAAAGATTAAGTTGATATAGTTGTTACTCTTTAGATAAACTGGTTTGAATTTGGTTATTTCATAGAGATAATTTTGGTATAATATTTATTTTGATGATTAAATTGATTGTTGATTGATTTTGAGTTGATTAGATGATCTTAATTGGATGGTTGAATTATGTAGAAATGTCACTGTAGATAACTTAATCTAGTATATTTGAAGAAGGTGTGACATAAATTATTTTAGAACTCATAGACATGAGCAATTGGTAAATGAGACCAAGGGATTCTAAGTTGACTTTTCTATAGAATTCACTTATCTGAAAATTCGTTCGGTGGATTGTTGCTCTGTATTGGAAAGGGGAATTCAACTTAAAAATTTTCATTTATAGTGGTATGCATAAGTGAGAATTGTATGAGGTTATGAATGATATTTATGTTGGCATGAGGCCTTGGTGCTCCTATTGAGGGGGGCTTAATTTTATGATATGAGTATGATGTTGGTAATGTAGTATGTATAAATTTAGGGATATGTTATAGGGTATCCAAACTTTAATGACTCTGTAGGTCACATATAGACTAAGATTGTTATGTGGTAAAGGTCGATGAAGGTCTTACCAATTGTCTTTATGATAGTTGGTGAGGCTAGCCTAATTTGAGATGAGTGTGGTGATGATGATCCTAGGGTGAAAAAGATACCGTGGTCAGTCAGTTAGGCCCGTGGTCTTAGAATACACATTAGGTGTTAGTCTTAAATATCTAAAATTCATACAGTCTTCCGGAAGGCATCAGTCTTGATTGTGAATGTGTTTTGAACTGTATAAAATCTTTGATAGGTCCTTATACTTGTATAAAATTTTATGCTGATTATTGAATAATTTTATGAATTCCTTATGAATTATCTTATTTTTACTCTTTTTTTTTATTCTCTTTTGTGTCTTTGTGAACATGTTATGATCTATTCTTATGTGAACAAATAACATGATAGACGGTGAGTCATTTGTGAAAAAGAAATAGATTAAACATAAAGATAAATAAAGTTTAATAATATAATATTAAATATTTATTGAAAAAAAAAAAATATATATATATATATAATATAAATAATATTTATATTTATATGCTTAATAATAGAGTAAGTAATTATTTTAAATATGTTATATAAATTATTTAAAAAATTAAAGTATTTAATTAAATTTATTTTATTAGAAATATAATTGATTTTTAACATAAATTTCTCACAAAATTATATATTTACTTTAAAAAATAAGAAATATTTATCCCCTAAACAATATATTATTTAGTATATATAAATTTTAGATACTTGTTAACATAATTTTAGAAGTTCCTTTCAAAATAAAAAAATATTTTATATACATATAAAATAATTATTTATATTTAAAATAAATAAATAAAAATTAATAAATTTAAAATAAACATAATGTAATGATTAGAGACATAAAAAAGTTCTTATTGATATATTATAAACGAGATACATAATTGACTTTAACTAAATAAAAAGTAAAAAAGAATTGTATAAAGGAGTATATAGTACAATGTCGTCTACAAAAAAAGTGACGTTGATTGTTGGGTAATTAATTTACCCCGTTGAATTTACGTAGAAGATTTGCATGTAGCGGAAGACACCGAGATACACGCAACAACGCAGAGCAAAGAGAAACTAAGAAGACATGCTCTCTCTTTCCTTTCCGCTCAATCCCCGATATTCACTCTCCTTCTTCGTCTTCTCTTCTTCATGGAGAGAGAAAATCACAAATCCTTCTTCGCTGGTCCAAAATGAATGAGATGAAGCAAAAACACGAAGAGCATTGGGGACTCTCCCGCCATGAAAGAACGTAGGAAGCGCAACCGTATCGTTTCATGGAACTCGCTCTTCTGGTGTACCCTCCTCCTGGTCCTCTCCTCCATATTTTTCACCACCCTCCTCTTCTTCTTCCCCTTCAACGTGCCGTACCCACCGCTCCCGTTCAGATGGAAAACTCCACCCACCATCCCTCACGCAACAATCACCATCCGCGAAATCGTCATGCTCCCAGACCAGGCTCTCATTTTCCTAAACTACCCTCCCGGTTTCCGCTTCCACACCAAACACGACCTTCTCTGCTTCTACTTCTCCGCCGACTCAGCTCGCAGGTCCACTCAGCCGCCCATTCAGCTCCACCTCTCACGCCTCCGCGAGCAGATCGTGCGCTGCCCGCTCCCTCCACGTGGCAACACGGTCTCGCTTTTCATTAAATCAGATGGCGTCGTTCCCCGTAAAGATTCATCAACTCACGAGTGGACCCCACTCGTCTATGAAGCCCTCTTCGACCGTGACAACACCACCATCGTCTTCGTCAAGGGCCTCAATCTCCGACCCCAGAGACTCATCGAACCCTCCAGTTTCAAGTGTATCTACGGCTGGGATTTCACTAACCCCAAATTCTCTCTTAAATCTGACGCCATATCAGGTGCACAGGAGATCATAAGGTGCAGAACACCAAAAAGCATCTTAGTCGGCCAGGACGAAGCCCATGCCCAGTCCATCAAAGTGACTATCCAGATTAGAAACCGAGCAGTATTTCCTTCCATAGCCCGTCCTGGGCTTCGTCCGAAATACAACACGCCGATGAAAAAAGCCCATGAGTTATGTATTTGCACCATGCTCCGCAACCAAGCTCGATTCTTCAAAGAATGGGTAATTTACCACGCCAAAATGGGAGTCCAACGTTGGTTCATCTACGACAACAACAGCAATGATGATATAGAGAACGTGATTTCTTTCCTACAAAGCGTGGGTTACAACATCTCGCACCACTTGTGGCCTTGGATAAAGACACAAGAAGCAGGGTTTTCGCATTGCGCCCTTCGGGCCAGGGCCTCGTGCAAGTGGGTAGGGTTTATTGACGTGGATGAGTTCTTCAATGTAAAGATAAATGGGGGCTTGTCCCGTGTGATTTCGCTGTATTCGAAGTCGAGACGCAACGTTGGTGAGATTAGGACACTGTGCTTTAGTTTTGGGCCTTCGGGGCAGCGAAAAATGCCACGAGAAGGCGTAGCGGTGGGGTACACTTGTCGATTAGGGGCAAGTGAGAGGCACAAGAGCATAGTGAAACCTGAGGCACTGAACCAGAGTTTGATCAATGTGGTGCACCACTTCCATTTAAGAGAGCGATTTGTGAGTGTGGAGGTAGGGACAAGTAAGATGGTGATTAACCATTACAAGTATCAAGTGTGGAAGGTGTTTAAGGAGAAGTTCTATATGAGGGTGGCAACCTATGTGGCAGATTGGAAGGAAAAGCAAAATGTAAAGTCTAAGGATAGGGCACCCGGTTTAGGGACCAAAGCGGTTGAACCGGCTGACTGGGCAAACCGGTTTTGTGAGGTCAGGGACTACAGCTTGAGGAATTCGATTTTAAAGAATTTTTTAGATCGACGCACCCGTCTTCTGCCATGGCAACCTGAGTTTGAGCCTCATCTTAGAAAAAGGCGACGAAAGGTGCAAAAGCCTCTCATGATACAACCATTTTTCTAGTCCACTGCTTTCTTTTTTCATTTTTGTAACTTTATATATTATCATGTACATATCACATAATTGCTTTTACTTTTTTCTTCTTTTATTTTGTACATAGATATAACATTGACATAGACATGGATTTTGTGTTAAAAAATACAATAAAACTAATCTTTTTTATCAGACATGATAGAATTTCATCTAAGAGATGACCTGTTGAAATTCTAACCTCAGCAAATAATTTTGTTAAAAGTGTTGTATTCTTCATCTCATATCTATGACAAGAAAAAGATGAGTTAATAACTATGTTTATTGGATATGAAAATATTTAGTAATATTATCAGATATTACTCATGTTACTTGTCTTTTTAACTCATTATTTTTTTAATTTTATTTTGAAGTTTGAGGCAATATATTGAATACTATACCCTAACTATAAACCATCTCAACCAAAATCTTTAGATTATAAGACTCAAATTATTGTTGCCTCCTATGTCTATTATCATGCATAGGTTTAGTTGAAGTATTACATATTATTTCAAAACTCTCATTTGTTTCATTTTCAACAATTATAAATTCTACAAATTATATGTAACTAAATTCATGTTACCCAGCACAACTTCTACTAAAAAAAATAATCCTTAAGTCTTGTTACATAAGTTGTGCCAGTAAAGTAATGTTTTAGAGAAAAAAAAAAAAGTAAAGTAATGTTTTAGAGAAAAAAAAAGGTAAAGTAATGTTTTAGAGAAAAAAAAAAAGTAAAAATCTTTGCTCAAGATTGTAAATATAATTTAGTTTTGATGATCTAATGTATTAACAAGAAATGTTCAGGAATTACATAAATTATAAAAAGACTACAACATTCATTCAATGTAAGATAAGTAAAATAGTTTGCGGATAAAGAATATCAAATTGTGTAAATGTACAACTCAAAAAACTAGAATAGACATAGAATAGATGACAAAAAGATAAGACATGTCTAAATGAAAAAGGAAATCATCCACTCATGAGACTTTTTATTTCCATACAAAAACAGCATATCAATATCGAGGATGATTCTAATAATTATTGTGTGTCATATAGTTGATGGAAGAAACCTTCTACACTAGATATGAAAAGTGACACATTATGAGAAAATCATTAAGAAAAAAAAGAAAGAACCCAAAAGTTAGAGTGTAAATTTAGATTTATAATACCATGTGCTCCAAGGTGTAATAAAGCTTTAAAAATATATAAGGTAGTGCACAATGACCTTTCTATGAGTTGCTTATAAAAGGAAAAACAAAACATGCACAAAATAAGTGACTGACTACATGAATAAATGTTTGCAAGCAAGATTGAGTCTATGTGAAATTCTACTAAAATATTAGAATGCCTGTAGGGTGAGTTAGGACTAAGAGATATTTGTTGTAAACTCTTCCTAATGAATTTAGTTTTCTCTTTAAAAAAACCCTAAACTATACATTCTTTTTGTGTGTGGAGTTTTATGTACTTTATTCTAACTCAGTTTATAGGTAGGAATTCTAGCTTTAAAATACTCATAAAAAAAAGAACTTAGGATTAAAGAATAATTGTATTCTTTATCTCAAGAAAAGATAAAAAAAAAAATATTAAAAATGACATATTGTATATTTATGGAAGTCACAAATAACTATAAATATATTTATTTATAATATGACGATTATAATGGAACTTTTTTAAATTCTTTTTAAGAGACAAATGGACATAGTTAAATTTAAAGTAAATTAAAAGAAAATATGTGTTTATCTATATTTTTATTACACAATTAAATTGACAGTCTTAGATAAATTGTTATCACAAGCTTAAAAAAAATCTGTGAATTTTTTTTTTAAATTTCTAAATGTTATTGCTAGACTATTTACTTGTCTATTTTTAATAAGTATTTGAGAAATTTTTTTAATAACTCTATTGAATCCTTATTAAGATAAACTTATAAAGCATAATGTTTACCAACCGTCAAAATAAAACATTTAATATATATATCAATTATCACAAGAATTTTTCTTAATGCATGGATAATAAAGTTTTATTAATATGATTAAACCCAACCAGATGAATGACAAATGAAAATAAATAATATAAAAGTTATTGAGATAATAGTTATTTTTTTTAAGACTTATATAAAGAATAAAAAGAAAGAAATAAAATAGAGTTATTGAGACTATGGAACGAGAATGCTCACATATTTAGAAAAGTCATTCTTTCATTCTTAAACTTATTTAAAGATTTATTGTATATCCTTTAGATCAATAATTAGATGTACTTAGTCAAATCATTATATTTGTCTTTTGAGATGTTAAATCTAAATTTAGAAACTATATTTATATTTTTTATATGTTTAAAATAAAAGTGACTTATTATTCAAATAATACTCAAATATTATAAAAATTGGAAGGTATTGTCAAAAGAATATTTATGTTGCTAGGCAAGAGTGGAAAAAAAAAATACTCATGTTTTCTATTATTAATGAAACATAATTTGTTTGAAAAAAAAAATTATAAAAACTCTTGTATTTATTTATTTTTTTCTTATTTTAAAGATCATCATATTTATTATATCCTAACATCCAACGATCAAGACTAAAAAAGTGGTGTAGTCTTAACTATAGTTTATAGGTAATCTTGATTGTCCATCAAATATATATGACACAATATTGATCATAACTTATTAGTCATTCTCATTATCTTAACACAATGTCAACCATATTTTATTGTTCATCTTTGTTATCCTAACATGATTTCGACCATAGTTTATAGTTTATTGGCGACACTCATTATCAATCAAATATATATGACAAAGTTTTGCTAATAGTTTATTAGTCATCTTTGTTGTATTGACACAATTTCGACCATAGTTTATTAGTCATTCCCATTGTTCACCAAATATGTATGAAATGGTCAGAATCATAGTTTATTAGCCATTCTGATTTCAACCATGGTTAATTTGTCACGCCTATTGTCCATCACATATATATGACATGGTCTCAACCATAGTTTATTTCCATAATTTATTGGTCATCCTTGTTATCCTAAAATAATCTTAATAATAATTTATTGATCATTATTGTTGTCAAAAAAAAATATATTGTTATCAAGTGGCATCAAGAGGGGTAAATTGATGTAAAGAAAATAAAAACCTTTAATCGCTTTCTTTCTTTTATCCCTCTTGATTTATTTAGTCAAACAGAATTTATAGAATACGCAACGGAAAAATAAAAGATAAAAGAAAGAGAAAGATAACACTAGAGATTTATACTGGTTCGGGTTAAATCTTTAACCCTACATCCAGTTCCCAATCACCTCAACCTGAGATGATCACCCACTCTCACTATCTTTAATTAATCAGAGTTTTACAACCACTAATACAAGTGAAACATGCAAAATAGAAAAACTAAAGATTGAGTCTCACTATCTCTTGTCATCCACAAGAGATTGTCACACCTTCCTTGAGTCACACAAGGAATGAAAACACCTTTCTTGAATCACACAAGGAATGAAAACACCTTCCTTGAATCACACAAGGAATGAAAACACCTTTCTTAAATCACACAAGAATGACAAACACCTCCTCTAAACAGCCTCAGAGGATGAGCACAAAAACAATATCACCTGGAGTGTAGATATCAAACTGTAGCACCGGCTTAACTTAGAATCTCCTCAAGACTTTCTCTCTAAACTTTTTAACAGCTTGTATATGATTGTAATTGTTGTTATTGTTGTCTTGTGTTTGGTTCTTTTGTCTTTGTCATCTTCTGCTTTTGTAGGCTTTCAAAAATATTACCGTTGTAGAAAAATCTTCAGCTTTAATATTTTTCATATATTCTAATGATAATCTTCTAATATCTTCATGTGTCAGGTTATTAAGATTTTTCTCCCAATAATACTTCTTTGGAAACTCTTGATCTGATGACACCTATTAAAAGGAAATACAATGCAAATACGAAATATATATTTTTTATAACAGATGGAATATTTCATTTTATTTACGAGATGATATATTTGATTCTATAACTTCTTATTTAAATCTTCATATAATATTTTATTTTGTTCTTTCAAATAATATTTCAATACTTATTTCCATATTAAACCAACTAACCGTTATATGATATACTGTTCTTATATATTTATAAAATGTTATATAAGCGGCATTTCATTTAGCGTTATTATCAATTATAAGATAATTATTTTATAAACGTTTTTCTATTAACCTTTGATTTATTCAAAACTTATTTTCATTTATTATCATCAAAACATATTGTGTGCATGATATCTAATAGACCGTCCGGGTTCTAACATATATGACACAGTCTCACCATATTTTAATGGTCTTCCGTTGTCATAACACAATCTCGAAAATAATTTATTGATCATCATCCTCGATATCCATCCATCAATATGACATAATCTCAATTATAGTTTATTGATGTTCATTGATGTCTTAAAAGAAAATCTAATTTTATGAAATTGTTCATTAATTAAAGGAACAATTTCAAGACCATAAGATTTAAAACATCTAATTATTTATCATAGAATCATTTTGGTACTCATTAGTAAACATAGATTACAAAAATAAATTTAATTACTCATAAAATATTTCTGACGGACTTTTTTTTTTGTGAAAAAAATAATTATTCATTGAATATTTCTCATAAATTTATTTTTATGAAAAATTTTCATAAATTTGTTTGTGGGAAATTTTTCATAAATTTGTTTATAAAAAAATTTCTATTGATTTGTTTGTGGGAAATTTCCCATGGATTTGTTTGTAGGAAATTTTCCATGAACTTTTTGGGGAAAAATTTCGTACTAGCCTTTTATCTACAAATTTGTGGTGGTGGGAAATTTGTGATAGATTTATGGAAAAAATTATATTTTCCATTGATTTTAAGTATCATCCACAAAGTTTGTTTTATGAAAAATAAGACTTTTTTTAATTGTGATATACTATGTTATTCTAATACAATTCATTCATAAATTAATTTTATCATCTTTATAGTAAGATTTACATATCATACATTTATTTATACATATGATCATTAGTGACACAATCATTTGGTTAATATACTTATTGAAACAAAACATGAGACGTGATCTTAATCGTATCAACCATTCTCACATCAAATTATTAGTTCAATAAGTAAGATATTTGATGAGATGATATTATTTAATAAGAGGTGGTTGATGAAATAAAAAGGAAAAAGAAAAAATGTCTTATCTTGAAGATAGACTTGAAAAGGCATATAAATTGTGAGTTGGGATTTTTTATTCTATATTTAGAAGGCTTGGATTCTATGATGTGGGTCTAGTTGATTAGAAACCTTTCGGTGTCATCCTCTATATCTATCATTGTGAACGGTAGCGTAATAAAGGATTGAGATAAAGGTTGAAGGACTGGTTAACTTGGTAAGGCAAGTGAATAGAAAGTCATTGTTATTGTTATTAGGGATTAAGGTTGATAGTCAATAAGTGGAGGTCAGTGTGTTATAATATGTAGATGATACTCTATTTATGTGTGAGACTATTATGTAAAATATTATAGTGTTTGTACTTACACGAACCGAGTACATTAAGATAATCTCCAATCTTCCTTGTATTAGTTGTTCTTTAGGGCTCCATCAAACCGTATTGGGGGTGTACTTGTGATTACACTCCGACGCTCAAATTAGTAAAGAGTATAAACAAGGTTTAATGTGTAATTAGAGAGAGAGAGATTATACCTGATAGGTACCGATTATTTATAATATGATTTAGTAACAAATTACCTTAGTGTATCTTAATTGATAGATAGTGGGTTCAATGAGAATTAATTGATATGTTTATTTGTCGGGAGCTAACCTGTTTGACCCAAGTTATTGGGTTTGGTGGAGCTAGATTTTCCTAGTACACAAGTCCCCCTAGTTGTGAAGCTTGAAAGGTTGATACGACTATTTGTTGAGGGATGTGTTCAGCTGATAGTCACATCGATAAGTGTAAGGTGTTGTTAAAAAAGGCGAAAAAATTTCAGAATAAAAAAGGTGGGAAATATGTCGCCCTTATGTAACTTGAGTTTGGTTCGGATGATGCCAAGATGTTATTGGTCATGCAATTCTCTACCATATACAAGTCCCCCTAATCATGAGACTTACACAGGAGTTGAAGCGACTAAGATTGATTTTATTTATCTTTAGCCGAGTTGTCAAAGTATACTCGGATGAGGTCGAGCTGACAAGCTGTACTTGGATGAGACCGAGTTGCCAAAGTGTACTTAGATGAGGCCGAGTTGTCAAGTTATACTCGGATGAGGCCGAACTGTTAGGTTATACTCGGATGAGGCCGAGTTGCCAGGTTATACTCGGATGAGGCCGAGCTATCAGGTTATACTCGGATGAGGTCGAGTTGTCAGGTTGTACTCGGATGAGGCCGAGTTACCATATTGTACTCGGATGAGGCCGAATTGCCAAGTTATACTCGGATGAGACCGAGTTACCAGGTTATACTCGGATGAGGCTGAGTTGTCAAGTTGCACTCGGATGAGGCTGAGTTTCTAGGTTGTACTCGGATGAGGCCGAGTTGTCAGATTGTACTCGGATGAGGCTGAGTTGTCAGGTTATACTCGGATGAGGCCGAGTTGCCAAGTTTCCTTGTGGAGAAAGGATAATGAATCCATTGGTTTAAGGTAACACTACCAGTTTGCTTGTGGGCCCTAATTGGGCTTTGAACATGGTGATATACTCAATGGCGTGGGTCGTGATTGGGCTTTGAATATGGTGATATACCCAATGGGTGGGCCTTGATTGGGCTTTGAACATGGTGATATACCCAATGGTGTGGGCCTTGATTGGGCTTTGAACATGGTAATATACCCAATGGCGTGGGCCTTGATTGGGCTTTGAATATGGTGATATACCCAATGGTGTGGGCCCTGATTGGGCTTTGAACATATACCCAATCGCGACTTCTATTGGAGACAATTATTAATTGTGGGGACATCATCCACATGCATTGAAAGTGCCTTAAAAGATCTAAATTTGTTAAATTCCTTATATTCGACCACTTGTAGAAAAATGGATGAAAGATCATCCATCATGGTCACTAGTGTGGATGGTGCCTTCAAACAACGATCAAACATTAAGCCTGTCATTTAAAGTTGCATCATGCGTCCTTGGTTGTAGTGCATCACTAGTCAATAAAAGCAAGGACCATTGCTTGAATAAAGATTTAGAATCAGCTTGACTAAAACGATGTCATGAGAGCAAATGATTACATTAATGATAGAAGCAAGGCCCAATTTGACCCAACACAACACATGCAAAAGCAAAACAGATTGTAAAAGTAAAACAGAAAATAGTATAGCAGAAGAATATGCCAAGAAATAGTACTGTATATAGGACAAACAAAATTTGTTTTTACACTTTTCCTATTAGGTCATCTTTTATGTATTTATACTACATCTTTATGAAATGAATTCAACAGCGAATTACATTTTTCATCATTGGTTTTTCTTCTTTGTCTCTATCTCTTATTGTATCAGAGCTCCTCCCTGGAGCTCTGCCCTCTTTCTTCTCTTTATCATGACAGATACAAATTCCAATACAACCAGTCATGGCCAAGAATTCAATCCTAATGCCTCTCCTGACCCTAATCTCATTCCTTCTAGTCCCTTTTATATACATCCCAGTGAAGGATCTAGTTTTGTTTCTATCACACCTGTTCTTATAGAGAATAATTATCATTCTTGGTCTCGCTCTTTTTGAATGGCTTTGATTTCCAAAAATAAAATGGGTTTTTTGACAAGTTCCATACCTATTCCTTCTCCTACAAATTTCTTGCATCCTTCGTGGGAACGTTGCAATACCTTGATCATGTCCTGGCTTCTTAACTCTTTGTCTCCCTCCATTGCTCAGAGTGTGATTTTCTTTGACCGTGCCATTGATATTTGGACCGATCTCCGAGAACGTTTTTCCCAAGGTGATTTACTTCGTATTGCAGAGCTCCAAGAAGAAATCTATGGCCTTCACCAAAGTTCCAAGTCTGTCTTTGACTATTATACTGCCCTCAAGTCTCTTTGGGATGAGCTAGACAATTTTTGCCCTTTTCCTGTTTGCAACTGTTCTGCTATAACATCTCATCAGTAAGATCTCATTATACACTTCCTGAAGGGTTTGGATGAGCGATTCTTAGTGGTACGCTCCCAAATCTTACTCATGGATCCTCTTCCTTCCATCAATCGTGTGTTCTCCATGGTCATCCAACAAGAATGTCAACATAACCCATCTCTGCCGTCAACGAACATTGAGGGAGTCAATCCATTCATCAACGTCATCGGTTCCTCTTCCTATAACAGAAGTCGCGGTGGCTGTCCTTCCCCAAATAGAAATTTTCAGCGGAACTCAGGTAAATATTGTTCCTACTACAAGCGCACCGGTCACACCATTGATGTATGCTATAGCAACATGGCCCCGGTCACCCTCGCTATCCCGGTAGACCACGCTTTAACAACGACAATGGCCGCACTGGTGACGGCTCTTCCTCCTCTGTGAACAGTGTTGTCCAATACCCATCCCTTAATGCTTCGCAGGTGACAACGGAGGCAAACTCACATGAATCAGGGTTTACTCTAACCCAGGCCCAATTTCTGATTTTCTTGATATTCTTTTGTTTTTTGCACCACCACACACGTCTTTAACACTAGTAAACACACACTTTCACCATTATCACCCACTGTATCTTGGATCATTGACTCTGGAGCAACGGATCATGTTGCTTCCTTTCTCCATCTTTTTCAAAATTATTCAAAAATAAAACCTGTTGATATATATTTACCCAATGGTACCATTGTCAAATCTTGTTTTTCTGGTACTGTCCAATTTTCCCCAAATTTCATAATCCATGATGTGTTGTATGTACCAGAGTTTAATTTCAATCTTCTTTCTATATCAAAATTAATTTCCTCTCTTAAATACTCACTCATTTTTTTTCATGATACTTATCAAATACAAGAAACTGACACGTGTCAGATGATTGGTTTGGCTAAATTGACAAAAGGTCTTTATTATTTAGAACACAAGAATGAAGGAGGAAGCCTTATTACTTGTGCCAACAATATTATTACCCCATCATTATCCTCAACCAACCTATTCCAAAACACGTTACTGAAAATTATAATATTTGTCATCTTTCAAAACAAAGAAGCACAAGTAGAGCTTCCAATATTTTTTATCTAATTCATATGGACATTTAGGGTCCCTTTTCTACTACTTCTCTTCATGGTCACAAGTATTTTTTAACTATTCTTAATGATTATAGCCGATTCACTTGGATTGTTTTATTAAAGTTCAAAGCTGAAGTAAAAACACATGTTCAAAATTTCATTGTCTTTGCTGAAAATCAATTTGACACAAAAATCAAATGCATTCGCATTGATAATGGTCCAGAATTTTTTCTTAAAGATTTTCTAGCATCTAAAGGCATCATTCATCAAACTAGTTGTGTACACTCTTCAACAAAATGGCAAAATTGAAAGAAAACATCAACACGTTCTTAATGTTGCTCGTGCACTTATGTTTCAATCTCATCTTCCTAAACATTTTTGGTCTTATGTAGTTAAACATGTTGTTTACTTAATTAACTTTCCCTTCACACCAAATCCAAATCCAAACACCATTGTTCCTCACATTACTATTTCTACCCCTCCTACGGATCCTTATATTGACACTTATCCACCCATCTTTTCCCTTCCTAGTCATAGCTCTCAATCTAACCCACCCTTTACACCATCCCAATCCAACATAGACCAAATCGACACAAGCCAAACCAGCATAACACCTACCCATCTATCATCACCTTCGGATACACCAATTTCAACCCCACCTGCACCACCTCTTCGTCGCTCTACTCGCCCCAGCAAACCACCTCCTTTCCTTCGCGACTTTCAGTGCAATTCTTTGTCTACAATGCCAAATCCATCATCTTCTAGGTGCCTGTATCCAATTCAGTCTGTTGTTAATTATTGTCGAATTTCTGACTCTCACCACCACTATTTAATGAGTCTTTCTTCTGAGCATGAACCACGAAACTATTATGAAGCTATCTCTAATTCTTGTTGGGTCGAAGCCATGAACGTTGAGATTGACGCCTTGGTCTTGAATAAAACCTGGGACATTGTGGATAAGCCTCTCCATGTCAAACCCATCGGGTGTAAATAGGTTTACCGCATGAAACGCAAACTAGATGGAACTATTTAACGCTACAAAGTGCGTTTGGTAGCCAAGGGTTTTGCACAAATTGAAGGGATCGACTATTTTGAAACTTTTTCCCTTGTTGTGAAAATGGCAACCATTCGCGTTATTCTTGCTCTTGCATCAATTAATCACTGGCAACTTCAACAACTAGACGTTAGCAACGTGTTCCCTCATGGGGATCTTACTGAAGATGTGTACATGTCAATTCCTCCTAGATTAGGCTCCTATGATCCATCTAAATGCTGCAAATTGAAGAAATCTCTTTATGGTCTCAAGCAAGCCAGTCGCAAATGATATGAAAAGCTTTCTTTTTTGCTTCTCTCTTGTGGTTAGAATCAAGCTCAAACTGATCATAGTCTGTTCATTAAAGTATCTGGTACTGACATTACTGCTATGATTATATATGTTGATGATATTGTGTTGACTGGAAATTCACCCATTGAAATTGTCCATATCAAACATGTTCTTCACTCCAATTTTCACATTAAGGATCTTGGGCTTTTAAAATATTTTCTGGGCTTAGAGGTGGCTCATTCAAACACAGGGATTTTCCTATGTCAATGCAAATATTATATTTACTTACTAACGGATGCTGGCATGCTTGGTTGTAAACCCTCCTCTACACCAATGGATAACTCTCTTCGCCTCCATCAAGACTCTAGCCCCTTGTTGGCAGATCCCTTATCCTATCGACGTTTGGTTGGGCGATTGTTATATCTCACTACTACACGTCCAGACATTGTATATGCCACACAGCAACTTAGCCAATTCATGACTCATCCCACTCAGGCTCACCACCGTGCCGCCATGAAAGTTTTATGCTATCTCAAAAGTTGTCCAGGCAAAGGTCTTCTTTTTCGTAGAGACTTTTTCGTTCAAATATCTGGTTTCAGTGACGCCGATTGGGCCTCTTGCGTTGATTCTCGGCGATCTATCACTGGTTATTGCTTCTTCCTTGGACATTCCTTGATCTTATTGAAGACCAAGAAACAAAGCACTGTCTCTCGATCTTCTTCTGAGGCTGAGTATCGCGCTCTTACATCCACTACATGTGAACTTCAATGGTTGTCTTACTTGCTAAATGATCTTCAAGTCACTTGTTCTAAATTTGTTGTTTTATTTTGTGATAACCAAAGTGCTCTTCATATCGCAATCAATCCTGTCTTTCACAAACGTACAAAACATTTGGATATTGATTGTCATTTAGTACGTGAAGAATATCAAGCAGGATTAATGCACTTACTATCAGTCTCCTCCTCACATCAACTAGCAGATATATTTACCAAAGCTTTCCCACCTAGACTATTTCATTCTAATCTATCCAAGTTGGCGTTAGTTGACATTTTCCTACCTCCAGCTTGTGCGGGGCAATGATAGAAGCAAGGCCCAATTTGACCCAACACAGCACATGCAAAAGCAAAACAGAAAGAAGAATATGTCAGGAAATAGTATTGTATATAGGACAAACAAAATTTGTTTTTACTCTTTTCTTATTAGGTCATCTTTTATACATTTTTCATCATTGGCTTTTCTTCTTTGTTTCTATCTCTTAATTAATTAAAATTTTAACTACTACAAACCACCTTCCGTGAGATATAATAATAAATCTGATAGCCTATAAGCACTTATCCTAGTTGCAATTGTTCCGGTGGATAAGAAGTTGAGGATGGATGACATTTTAAAGAAGATTAACATTGAATTTGATGATGATTTGACCTGTTGACTGAAATAGGATGAATTTCTCCTATATGAATTGTTGGATTCCGAGGCTGAGATAACTCGGTCCAGTGTTTCAAATTCTGCAACTTTTCTGGAAAAAAGTTCATTAAGTTTGACTGGAGTTGATCTTCATAATTATTTTGAGAGGTATCTAATTCTGATGTGTTTGAATAGAACTCGATTTCTCTTCTCGGTCCCTCGTTTCCTCCAATGGAAGCCTTGTGGCAATTTTAGGGTCTCACCATGAAACACAAACATGTTAATGACAATAACAGCGTCGTTCAGGAAGAAGCGGCGAAAAACCCCAAAGGAGCTATTTCGCTCTCGATCTTGAGCGAGAGGAGGAGGAAGAATCGATAGAGTGGTACTATGCGAACCCTAATTCTGGCAAGTTTCGCGATTTTCTTGCCGATAATGGTGTTGGAGTTGGTGGCACTCCACATTAACCCGCGTCGAAGTTTATTAGGATTAGGGTTTTGGAACGAATTGAGTAGCTATTTGCAACAGTGAGACGGCATGGATGGTGAGGATGACAAGTCTTCTACACGAACACACTGTTTCCTTATCACCTGCGCCATCGAAAACTATGACGATTTGATCCAACAACTCGCCGTCGATTCGAAATAAGTGGCCATGAAAATCCGATTGCTCGCTAAGAACAAACTAGGGAATTGCCTCAAAATTGTCAAAGACAATACAATCAAGTTGCTGATTTCTCTCATTTCCTTGTCGGACCTCCATCTCCAAGAATACGGCGTCACTGCAATTTTGAATCTCTCGCTCTGCGGCGAGAACAAGAAGGTGATCGCCTCCGTTGGGGCGATTAAGTTATCAGTTCGCGCATTGAGCACGAGAACCGCAACGGCAAAGGAGAACGCGGTGTGCATGCTGCTACGGTTGACGTAGATGGAGGAGAACAAGATGGCGATTGGGGCATACGTGGTGGTGCCGGAGGCGAGGGTGACGCTGGTGGAAGGACCGGTTAAGGTAGAGGAAGCGATGTTGTCTGTGGTTAGGGGGATTTGAAAGTGGCGGCAGCGATCGCTCGCGTTTATTGGCTTTTTTTTTTAAAACCCTAATTTCGTCTTCTCGTCACATCTTCTTCAGGATGTGAAACGTCGCATCCTGGCCATCGTTGATGATAGAGCCAAAACGTCTGCCTCTTCTCTCCGACAAGGGCGATCTCTCCTGTATCCAAGGGCGGAGTTTATGACGTTCTTCATAATCTTGGAGTTGGGTGTACCAAAAGGTAGCGATGCCAGTGGCGAAGGGAATTTTTCACATTTTTCTCCAATTAGGGTTTGATTGTTGGAAATTGAAAATAGAAAAATAAAGCAATCTTGATATGATGCGATGCATTTTGCGGAAGAGTCTTGCTGGATAAGATCTCACCCATGATCTTGAATGTATATCGGTCCACGGTGGGCGCCAAAATGTACTTACACGAACCGAGTATATTAAGATCATCTCCAATCTTCTTTGTATTAGCCGTTCTTTGGGGCTCCATCAAACTGTATTGGGAGTGTACCTGATAGGTACCGATTATTTATAATATGATTTAGTAACAAATTATCTTAATATATCTTAACTGATAGATAGTGGGATAGTGGGTTCAATAAAAATTAACTTATATGTTTATTTGTCGGAAAATGACAACCTATTTGACCCAAGTTATTGGGTTTGGTAGAGTTAGGATTTTCCCAGTATAATGTTGAAAAGTGTTTTTAGATGTTTTGAGGTTACTTCAAATCTGAGATAAATTTTTTTAAGAATAGGATGGAAGGATTAAGGTTGGAAAATTCACTATTGAAAGTATTTGTAGTAGTCTTAAATTGCAAGACTATGAGACTTTCGTTTCAGTCTTTGAGAATCATGATTAGGGGTAATCTTAGGAAGGTTC
The DNA here is from genome assembly GCA_016859785.1 of Macrotyloma uniflorum. Classification (NCBI taxonomy): domain Eukaryota; kingdom Viridiplantae; phylum Streptophyta; class Magnoliopsida; order Fabales; family Fabaceae; genus Macrotyloma; species Macrotyloma uniflorum. Next base: position 485,440 of record BDMB01000041.1, on the reverse strand, counting down.
AGTTCCAATAACTAGTATTGAGGAAGATCAGGAAAAAATATTAGTAAATTGGAAGGAGAGAGGGAAAGTATTTTACTTAAATCTATCATGACAACTCTATCTTTGTTTCACAGCTTCTGTTTTAAGATGGTAACAATGGTGGATAGGGAGGTTAAAAAGATGTAGAGAAAGTTTTTTTGGGATTGAGGAAGTGAGAGAGAAAAATCTAGTGGGTAAATTGGGACGTAGTCTACAAGCTGAGAAATCAGGGAGGTTAGGGGTTAAAGATGTCAAGAACTTTAATTTTGCATTGTTGTCTAACTAAAAATGGAGGTTAGGTAATGCCAAAAGTAGGATTTTTGGAATCAAGTCTTAGAATCGAAATATAGGAGATGGAGAAATTTAAACAAAAATCCAAGAAGCAATGGATACTCAAATTGGTGGCTAGACTTGAGAAAGGTGTGTAGAGCAAATCAGATGGGTAGTTGGTTCCAAAAGTTATTTTAATTGAAAGTAAGAGATGCCATGTTGATTTGATTGTTAATAAAGAATATATTTTATTATCTTTTATAGACTAGCAGTTAAGAATCTCTTAATTATATATTCTGAAGAATCTATTATATTAATGTAAAAGATATGCTCTGCCACCTATTTAAGAAAGGGAGGCTGAAGAATAAAATCAAGCTTTCATAGAAAATCATGTCTTATTATAATATGCTTGTTTTTGTCTTAATATTCTAACATGGTATAATATGCTTGTTTTTGTCTTAATATTCTAACATGGTATCAGAGCCAGGTTTGTGATTAGAGTTGTGTAAGGTAATAAAATTTGTCTTGACACTATTTGTGATTCAACCCAGAAGTTTTGTTCCGCTGTACAATTTGGTGCGTTTTCTTTTGGTGGTTTCCTTTGTGGGTTTCTTTTGGTGGTTCCCTTTGGTGGGTTCCTTTAGTGGTTCCCTTTGGTGGGTTCCTTTTGGTGGTTCCCTTTGGTGGGTTCTTTTTGGTGGTTCTCTTTGGTAGGTTTCTTTTGGTGGTTCCCTTTGATGGTTCCTTTTGGTAGTTCTCTTTTGATGGTTCCCTTTGGTGGGTTCCTTTTGATGGTTCTCTTTTGATGGTTCCCTTTGGTGGGTTCCTTTTGGTAGTTCCTTTTGGGGGTTCCTTTTGGTAGTTCTTATTTTGGTGGTTCCCTTTGGGGGTTCTTTTTTGGTGGTTCCCTTTAGGGGTTCCTCTTTGTGGTTCCCTTTAGGGGTTCCTTTTGGTAGTTCTCTTTTGGTGGTTCCCTTTGGGGGTTCCTTTTGGTAGTTCACTTTTGGTGGTTCCCTTTGGGGGTTCCTTTTGATAGTTCTCTTTTGGTGGTTCCCGTTGGTGGTTCTTCTCTTGGTGATTCTTCTCTTGGTGGTTCTCTTGGTGGTTCTCTTGGTGGTTCTTCTCTTGGTGGTTCTCTTGGTGGTTCCCTTTGGTGGTTCCCTTTGGTGGTTCCC
>BDMB01000041.1:454350-483731 GCA_016859785.1 Macrotyloma uniflorum | reverse complement strand
TTCCCTTTGGTGGTTCCCTTTGGTGGTTCCCTTTGGTGGTTCCCTTTGGTGGTTCCCTTTGGTGGTTCTCTTGGTGGTTCTCTTAGTGGTTCTCTTGGTGGTTCTCTTGGTGGTTCTAATGGCGCCAACGTCATTAGTTTCTTGTTGGCAAATTGTTGATGGTTGACTTAACAGCATCAATTTGAGGGGGGATGTTAATGAAGAATATATTTTATTATCTTTTATAGACTAGCAGTTAAGAATCTCTTAATTATATATTCCGAAGAATCTATTATATTAATGTAAAAGATATGCTCTGCCACCTATTTAAAAAAGGGAAGCTGAAGAATAAAATCAAGCTTTCATAAAAAATCATGTCTTATTATAATTTGTTTGTTTTTGTCTTAATATTTTAACATTGATGATGTTAGGCAGCATATGCTACAGTACTTTTTCCCAGCCTGAGTAAAAAGAGTAAAAAGAGAATATTTGAAAATTATGTAAATAATAGTGATGTGATAAGTGCCAGATAAATAGGATTTTTTTTTCTTTTTTATACATCATCAATTTTGGTTTGATTCCTTGTATTTTTTTTTATTTTTTTGTATTTTAACATGTTACAGATTGATGGGTATTAACTTAGTTGATTTCATTGTTATGTTGATCTTTACATATAAAAAAAAACCTGAAATTCAACTAAATTATTATCTACATGCAAATGTTTTCTTCTTTTCTTTTCTTTTTTAAATATAAATGGAAGTGCTATTACATTATTATGTTTGTCTCATCATAACCAATATCAATCATTTGAAGCACCCATAATAACATAAAAAAGAAAAGAAAAAGTAGAAAATAAAGTAGGAGGGCCACACCAAATCCATTATTTGTCCAGAAACCTATAAAATGGAAAATGAGATCTATTCCTAAAGAGCTCAAGACATAAAGTCAGCTACCTTATCAACCCACTAATTATACTTCCAAAACACATGACAAAAATATGTGCACACATGAATAGTATTTTCAAAAAAGTTGAGTCATCTATATCTAATATGCCACAAAATTAACACATTATTATGACAAACTAATAATCAAATGTGAATCACACTCAATTTCACTCTTAGATAGAAGACTTTTTTTGACTCTTTATTCTGTATTTTTATATTAATTTAATAATTATCATAGATATAAAGACAGAGAAAATATACACTTTCTCTGTCGATTCTTCAACCGAAATAGTAATATACTTTTTATGTCTCCTTTAGACTAGCATAGAAAGAATAAAAATAGTCTTGTTGGGTAGGTTTTCTTTTAATGTTGTTTAAGATATTATCCAATATAAAAGGTGTTATTTTCATAATTCAACTTATAAAGCCACATGAAAATATTGAAAATACCATCCCATTATGAATAATTATTATATTAGCAGTCCATTAACTCTATATTATGTGTTTAATAGTCTTAAGTAGACAGTGACATTTGAGTTGCATATTGTTAGAGCTTAATTGTTTGGTATGGATAACCTATTCCGATATATTTTAGTACGAATTAATATAATTAAGTTTTGATAATCTAATGAATTAATAAGATATGTTTAGAAATTATATGCATTATATATAAAAAAATTAAGACATGTGCCGAATACAAGATTTAAACGTGTAACATAGTCCAATAAAATACACCAAATAGTTTAATAGTACAACTCAAATCATGAACTTGCATAGAATTAAATGAAGATAACAAAAGTAAAGATGTGTCTAATCTTGATAGACCAACGTCCAACATACAATGCATCATAACATTTATATCTTAATAGCTTTTTGCTTCTCACGTAGTAAAACACATAAATCTTCTATAATAGGATATCGTTCCTGGTACAGTTTAGTCCCATTTTTTTACTAAAAGTACATTCAAATTAAATAAAAAAATTTTACACAGTTCGGTACAGTTCGGTTTAGAATAGAAAAAAATATGAATAAATCCAAATCAATTTTAACGGTTTAGATTAAATCGGTTTTTTCGATTTTTAATTTTTAATTTATTTTTTTTTATTAAAAGTTAACTTATTTTTATTTTTAAAATAAAAATATAATTATAATAAATATGTTATTTAGAAGTTAAAAAATATATTAAATAATAAATTATTAAAAACATAATCATTAGTAAATGTTATATAAGTATAACATTAGTTTATGAATGGTTCTAGTAGGACAAAAACAAAATATTACAAACCGAAAATAATAATATTACATAAGAATGAGTGTAAGCCAAGTAATTTTAATAATTTGAAATTTTTTAAAGTTGTTATTTCATTACTTAAATTTTCAGTGTTATTAAAAATTAAAATCATATATTATTTTAAGATGGAATACTAAAACTCTTATATTTTTCACTACTCGTTTATCAACAAAATTTAATTCATTTAGAAACTTAGATGAACACTACTATAAAAAAAATCTCAACTCTATAAACTATAAAAAATAAAATAAAAATAACCCTAGTAAAAATAAAACTAAATTAAATAAACTTGAATCCCAAATCAAAATAGAAAAATAATAGGATATTTATCCAATGAATATTGAAATACATAATAAGACAAATAATAAGTACAAAGTTAAATGAAATATAAAACAGAAACAAGATTGATATCTAAAATTTAGTTGATTCAACTCTTCAATTGGTACTTTTTTAATGTTCCAAATTAGTTAAAACACAATTTCACTTTAAAATGGCTCAGTAAAACCAAGATAGTTTTTTTCACACAACTTATATTCAATTCATTCAACACAGCATCAAATGAAATAATACAATATCTCAATCCAAATCAAATTTATCACAACTTCTAACAACATGTAAATTTTTTTTTTGATCGGCAAAAACAAATATATTCATAAAATTGGTACCAGAAGTACCAAAAACAATTACAAGTATATAATTATAAAAAGATGTGCTGAAAATTCAGCAATTAACAAAATAATTATCCCTCCCATTACTATTCAATGACTTAACCTACCCAACACAAGATAAAGGATTTATACACCATTGAGCAAAAGTCCCAAAATTCTTGTTAACTCTATTGATGATCCACGACCAAGTTCTGAACTCTATTGGATCCACGACCAAGTTCTGACTAGAATTAAACCAAAAATCTCTTCAGCACTTACCCTTTCATTCCGAAATAGCACCTCATTTCTATGTAGCCAAATAGACCAAATCACTCCAACCCAGAGTATATTTCATACACTCTTAAGATCTTTATTTCCCGTCATCCAACAATGTTGCAGTAAATGCTTTTTTAGATTACTTGCCCTACATGTATTTATTCTAAACCACAAATAACATTTATCCCAAACAGCACTAGCTACCTTGTTGTTGTTGTTGTTGTTGTCTAACAACATGTAAATTGGCATTCCAAACTCAATTCACCAACAAAAACACAATCACACAGTTTCTAATATTCTACAATTTTCTAATATTCTACAATTTTCTAATATATATAATATATACATATAATATAAAAGATTATTTTGATATCTTTTGATTTTTTTTTAATTGATGATATTTATTAAAAAGATATATAATACAAATATAAAAACTGATAAAATATTTTCTTTTATATATATAAGATTATATATTTGATTATTTTAAATTAAAAAGATTATATTTAGATTTAATTTATATATAATATTTTTATACCATATTATGAGGGGGGACGGAACAGGGAGGCCAGGAGAATATATATTTCATAATTTAATTATAATAATAAAAAAAATCCAAAATATTGGGGGTATTATAAAAAAAATCCAAAATGTTGGGGGGGGCCGGGGCTCCCCCGTGTCCCCCCTCCCTCCGCCCCTGATCACACTCAAAACTGTATTAAGCTATAAACAATTTTAATTTCTAACAACTCAACTACTACATGCCTTAAACCACAAAATCCCCAATTCCCGTCCCAAGAACACAGTTTCAGAATTCAGACCCAAAAATCAGGTTTCAATACACTCCATAGTCTTATAGAACTCAAGATTTTGGGCTAGTTTCCCTTACCTCAAAAATTCCCAAAACAGTAAAACAGCTTACAGTCTCCTTCCTTGCTCAAACTTCCAAATGCTTCAAGAATGCCTAAAGATCAAATTAACCCCATCAATATGTACCTAATCTAGCATAGAACTAAATGGAGGAAGGAGAAGATACATGCATGGATCACAAATCCCCAATTTCAACAACCCCTTTTCGAACCCGAGAAGAAAATTGAAAACGGAGAACTCACCCAAAACAAAAATCCAATTGGTCTAAATGAATCTACTCCTCGCAAACTTCACAACGACGTGGTCGAATCTTGAAAGAGATGAAAGGTGAGAGAGATGGGTTAGAGAGAAGGTAGAGAGAGTTTAAAGGAAAAGTTTTTTAGAGAGATAGTGAACTTTAAAATAATGAAAATTGAAATGTTAAATTTTTCTATTTATAATCCTTTTGAAAACTTTATCAAAAACACTTTCACCATTCACTACCAGAATTATCACATAGTGAACTTTAAAATAATGAAAATTGAAATGTTAAATTTTTATATTTATAATCCTTTTGAAAACTTTATCAAAAACACTTTTACCATTCACTACCAGAATTATCACATATTGGGTCTTTACATAAAAATTTTATGATGGATTGTATGGTATGTTTGGTTATTTGATGTATTCATTTCACTCCTTACTTCTTGATCTAAAAGCACTTTCTAAGTTATTAATTCCTTATTAAATCACGCATTTAGCACGTTTACATATAAATTATGTCATAATTCTAGTTTACTAAATTTATTGCATTATACATATTTTTTAGCATCAAAACATACACATTACATTGCAATATACATATTTTTTAGCATCAAAGCATACACATTACATTGCATTAGGGGTGTTCGTGGTGCGGTTTGATTCGATTTTTTACTAAAAAATATCCAAACCAAATAAAAAAAATTTTTACAGTTCGATTTGGTTCGGTTTGGAACAAGAAAAAATCCAAACCAATTTTAGCAGTTTGGTTTGGATCGATTTTTACGGTTTTTAATTTTTAATTTTATTTTATTTCATTTATAAAAGGTTAATTTATTTTTATTTTTAAAATTAAAATATAATTATAGTAAATATGTTATTTAGAAATTAAAAAATATATTAAATAATAAAATATTAAAAACATAACTATTACTAGATGTTATATAAGTATAACAATAGTTTATGAATTATTTTAGTAGGAAAAAAAAAACAAAAGATTGCAAACCGAGAATAATAATATTATATAAGAATGAGTGTAAGTCAAGTAATTTTAATAGTTTAAAAACTTTTAAAGTTGTTATTTCATTACTTAAATTTTCAGTGTTATTAAAAATTGAAATTATATATTATTTTAAGATAGAATACTAAAAATCTTATATCTCTCATTACTCCTTCATCAACTAAATTTGAATCATTTAGAGACTTAGATGAACACTACTATAAAGAAAAATCTCAACTCTGTAAAAATATAAAAAATAAAATAAAAATAACCCTAATAAAAATAAAATTAATTAAATGAACTTGAATCCCAAATCAAAACAGAGAAATAATAGAATATTTACCTAGTGAATATTAAAATACATAATAAGACAAATAATAATTACGGAATTAAATGAAAGATAAAACAGGAACAAATAAAAGGTAAATCAAATTAATAAAATCATATCACTTGGAATGAAAAGAATGATTTAAATAGAAGGTGAGAATGTATAATGATTTAAATAGAAGGTGAGAATGTGGTGGTGAAGATGAATTGGAATAAAGGTTGATGATGTAATAGTGAAATCATAATATTAAGATTTTTCAAGAAAGTGTTGTAATAAGAAATATTAGATTTTTTTAAAAGTAAAATTAAAAATATAATTATATTTTAATAAAGTATTGCGGTTCGGTTTGGTTTGGATCGATTTTCGGTTTTTTGGATCGATTTTCAATTATTTTTTTGGATCAATTCGATTCTGAACAACCCGCATTGCATAGATCTCTCTTATGTGGAAACCCTTTTGTAGGAGGAAAAAAATTTCAATTTGGAATAATTTTTAATATCTCAGGCCCAAAAATTGACTCAAATTATTGTTAAAGGATATGCAAAAGTTGTAAGACCTACTTATGTTTGTAGTCCAATCCATCCATACACATGACCCAATAATACTAAGAATTAATAGTACGTATTTTTCGAAAAAATAACGTCTAATCAGCAAATTTAGTAACCGCCATATTTTGAGTATATAAAATATATTTAATTAAATATATAAAATATATTTAATTGAGTATATAAAATATTTGATTATAACTATTTTTGGAAACAAATTCAATATTATAATATTTAATTAAATATGTTATATATTTAATTGAATATATAAAATATTTGATTGTAATTAATTTTTGAATTTGTTGTAACACTTTATCAGTCTCCTATAAATAAAAAACTTGGAAACAAAGCACAAAATACTGGACTAGGATAACAATCTCTCTTCTTCCTTTCGTATAACTTTTTAAGTTTTATTAGTTTGGGAAAAGTAGCATAAAACTTTAATGTTACACTACAATTTTTAGATTTGTTCTTACCTCATCTTAATTCAAGTTTATTTTAATTGGTATTTATATTGTTCAAAATTTTTAATTATAATATTAATTTTTTAATAAAATATTTATAATTTATTAAGTAAAAAATATTATATAAATTTTTATAATATAATATTTAATTTTTTAATATATTACATAATTAAATTTTTATTCATATTATTTTTTATTAAAATTTATTATTGAATATTCATAATAGTTATCTTAAAAATTTGATATTTAACTTTTTATATTAAATATTTATTTATATTATTTAATTTTTGGTAATAATAATTTTTAAAACTCTGTAATATATATATATATATATATAATATATATATATAATATAATAAAAAAATTACTATTTAATATTATTAATAATTATTTTAATATATTTAGATAATTTAATATATATCTAAATAATATATTATTTTTATATATAAATATTATTTAAATCGTAAAATTAAAACTTTTATTTTTAATTAAATATTGTATTTTAATTTTAATTTTTTATATATTAAAAAAAAAAAACCTAATTCTAAATTATTATTTAATTTTGTAAATAAAGTTTACTTATGTTTAATTAAGTTTTTTTTATTTAAATAATATTATATAAGTAAAAATATGGTAATATTTTTTTATATTATTATCATTTCATTTTAGAATTTAGTTAAATATAATTAATGAGGTGCTACAAATCTTAACCTATAATATATATATATATATTATTTATATATATATATATAATTATATTATTTATATATATAATTATATATGTTTAATATATAAATTATGGAATACAATATTTTATAAGGATAAACATTTATAAGGACCAAATAACATCTCAATATGTCTTTTATATTTTAAGTTTTCTAAATTTCTTAACCGAATAAGATTGAATGGTGGGAGTATCTACTACCATTACACTTCGACGCTCAAGTTAATAAGAGTATAATGGATAGTATCAAAGAGTTATTAGATGATGTTTTACATGATTTAGATAATTATTTATAATATAATAAAATAACTTGTACTGGATATCCCCTGGCCAAGATCCTCGCAAGTTAGAATAACTTCACCCCTAACTTGAAGACAAAGAAATAAGGAATCCCTCCATATCTGGGATATATCTGGTATATTTAAATTTGTTATTATTACTACTAAAGATTTGTCGTTAATCCTAGAATGGGAATAAATGATCACAATGGATCTCATAGTTAAAACTCCTAAAGGTAATTATGTATTATTTCACATTATAAATAGATATACCTAACCCAAGTAATACTCACTCTTACTCTTAACCTAATTATAAACCATACCTACACTATATATTGACTTGAACGTCGGAGTGTAAATGTAGGTACCCAATCAGGAACAAGCTGAGAAAGAGATCAAGAACAGACTGAGAAGGAGATTGGAGCAGGCTGAGAAAGAGTCGAAAATGAGTAGTAGAAAAGGTACTCGACCCTTGGAAGTACATTTTGGCACCCACCATGAGGCTGAGTGCATTTAGAGCTATGACGATCATCAGGAATATGAGTCAAGAAGAGTCCAAGAGGCTGACTGAGGTCTCTTCTCCAAAAGAAAGACTACTTATGGAGGCTATCCTAAAGGAGTTCAAGGATATGAAGTGAACCCAATAACAAGAATCGAGGAGTCACCGCTTTCTTCAGTTTCAAATTAAGCATTATCATGGGTAATTTAAAGCTTGGATTCATGGTTAGTGTTATTTTTCTATTATTAGTGAATTTTTCATGAAATTTTTTCAGGTCAGAAAAGATCATTGAAATTGAAGATTAAGGTTACAATCTACACAAATAGTATCAAAAAAACAAGATAGCTAAAGTGGTTGAGCATATTGCCACATGGCACCCTCACAGTAACAGGAGATGAACAGGCCGACTGGCATATCCACAAATGAGTTTCAATTGATTTGTGAAAAAAAAAGTGATATTAGCATTGATTGGGGTTTGACCCCACGCTAAAGAAGATGAGGTCAACCCTTCTATTAGGGAGTGGACACACTATATGTCTTATCGTGTCAACATTGTTTCCTCATCATCACTAAAAAAGACATTTTGTCCTTTCAATGTTGAAGAGTTAGGCTCCTGATTAGAGTTGCTCTAAGGTAATATAATCTATTTTGACACTATTTGTAATTCAACCTATTCCTCCATTAATTTTTATTGTCTTATTTGATAAGGGTGAATTTTAGAAAAATGTTAAAAAGGAGGATATTTCTGGTAAAGGAATTTTCTCTATTCCTCCATTAATCTTTATTGTCTCATTTGATAAGGCTATTATTGTCTCATTTGATAAGGGTAAATTTTAGAAAAATGTTAAAAAGGAGGATATTTCTAGTAAAGGAATTTTCTCTATTCCTCCATTAATTTTTATTGTCACATTTGATAAGGGTGAATTTCAGGAAAATATTAAAAAGGAGGATATTCTCTACTCCTCCACTAATCTTTATTGTCCAATTTGATAAGGATGAATTTCATGAAAATGTTAAAAAGGAGGATATTTCTGGTAAAGGAATTTTCTCTATTCCTCCATTAATCTTTATTGTCTAATTTGATAAGGGTGAATTTCAGGAAAATATTAAAAAGGAGGATATTTCTGATAAAATAATTATGTCTACTCATTTTTATTACCCTATTTTATAAGGGTAAATTTTAAGGAAATGTTGGTGGTGATGAATGTAGTTATTATAAAGATAAATGCCATTGAAAAGTACAATTCCTAAAATGATTAAAGTTTCAATAAATACCTTCATGGCGATCTATTACTTTTCCAATTAAGGATTCATCCAATTTTGGTATCACTTCTCAAGTAGTTGATCTTGTAGAAAAATTTCAATAATTTCTTACTACTTAGTCACATGTCATGCTTACTTCATTCTGAAAAGTATACGTCCAAAAAAGTTGATGATACTTTTGAGGTGATTCGAGGAATGATTGAGAAAACTCTCCCTCTTCAAAAAAGTTGATGATACAACAATTTAGTCTTTTGTACTCGGGAAGTAAAATTAGTTTTAAGTAGCCAGTATCTGTTGCTATCTCAGACAGCAGCTCCAAAAGAATGTTATCCTCATCATCATAAAGTAAGGGTTCATAATCTAGGCCACCACAACCCACCACAATTATTATACTTCAAAAAGCTTGAGAAAAGCACATCATTATCATCAACATTAACAAATACAACGAGATCAGTTGTTATTTCTTCAACACCAAAAGTAGAACCAATTTGCAGCTATAGCTACTGTCAGAAAAAATTCAAACAAAAAACCTATCTTACTTTCATATTACCATAACACTATAGGAAGCATGGTGGAATTTCGAAAGCTCATGTGTCTCACATCCCGAGATGAAACATGTCATATCGACCAAATTTTGATTGAAATACGTCATCTCCAAGTAAAATCTCGGCCAATTATGACTAGAAAATGTCATCGCCGAGTAAGCAATCGCCCAAATATAACTGAAAAATGTCACCCGAGTAAGCACTCGGCCAAACATGACTGAAAAATGTCACATGCGTAAGCACTCAGCCAAACATGACTGAAAAATATCACTTGAGTAAGGACTCGGCCAAATATGACTAAAAATTGTCATTCGAGTAAGCACTCGGCCAAATATGACTGGAAAATGTCACCTAAGTAAGCACTCGGTCAAACATGACTAAAAAATGTCACTCGAGTAAGCACTCGGCCAAATATAATTGAAAAATGTCATCCAAGTAAGCACTCGGTCAAACATGACTGAAAAATATCACCTTAGTAAGCGCTCGGCTAAACATGACTAAAAAATGTAACATGAGTAAGCACTCGGCCAAACATGATTGAAAAATGTCACTCAAGTAAGCACTCGGCCAAATATGACTGAAAAATGTTACCCAAGTAAGCACTCGGCCAAACATGACTGAAAAATGTCACTCGAGTAAGTACTCGGCCAAACATGACTGAAAAATGTCACCTGAATAAGAACTCGGCCAAATATGATTAAAAAATGCCATCTGAGTAAGCACTCGGCCAAACATGACTAAACAATATCACCCGAGTAAGCACTCGGCCAAACATGATTGGAAAATGTCACCTGAGTAAGATCTCGGCCAAATATGACTGAAAAATGTCACCTAAGTAAGCACTCGGCCAAACATGATGTCACTCGAGTAAGACCTCGACCAAATCTAACTGAAAAATGTCATTTCCGAGTAAAATTTTAGCCAATTTTAACTAAAAAATGTCATCCCCGAATAAGACCTCAGCTAAATATAGTTGAAAAACGTCATCTTCGAGTAAAACCTCAACTAATTTTGACTGAAAAACATCATCCCCGAAGTAAAATCTAGGCCAATTTTGACTGAAAAACGTCATCCCCGAGTAAGACCTTGGCCAAATCTAACTAAAAAACGTCATCTTTGAGTAAAACCTTGGCCAATTTTGACTGAAAAATGTCCTCTCTAAGTACACCTCGGCCAACTATGACTTAAATAAGTCATTTCCAAGTCTATTTTGGTCAACATACGACTTTTGGATCAACCGTGACCCCTAACTATTTGGACAACATTTTTGACATAATTGAACAAGTGGAAAACAACAAAAACTAGAGGAAGAACGAAAGGTGCAGTCTTGGTGTACTCGGTCCGCCCGAGATAAAAACCCGCCAATGTGGTATGAATACAATATTAAGCACTCAGTCCACCCGAGATCAAAATCTGCCAATGCGATATGAAGTACTCGGTCCGTCTGAGATCAAAACCCGCCAATGCGATATGAAGCATTTAGTCCGCCCAAGATAGAAACCCGAGTTTGAAACCCGAGTTCGAATAACCCCAAAGTGGAAGAGCCACTCGGCCACACCAGGCTTGTGTACTAGATATCCTCCCCTAGTCGAGATCTCTACAAGTCAGGATTAATTTTCTTTACTTCTATCCATGAATAAAAGTGATGGAGATGCAGGGTATCAATCCCCATACCTCTTGCATGTTAAGCGAGCACTTTACCATTTGAGCTACATCCCCACAATTTTTAAAATATTTTAAAAAATTTTAAAAACTTATATGTAATAAGGTTAGAGAAAGTTATATATATATATATATATATATATATATAGTTAGCAAAGTTAAGATTTTAGGTAAGGAAAGATAGATAATTTGAGTAATATTATAAGTTAATTTTGGATGTGGATATGTGATTTGGTCACACGTTGATTTGTAGGAACTTGTTTGGATGAGATGTGAGGAATATTCTTCTTTTTTTTTTTTTAATTTCTACATGTAGAAAGCTAATTTTCGTGAAATTGTGAATTATGATTTAAACAATGTATGATAAATGAAATGATTCTAAAATTGTTGTGAAGATTGATTTCAAATGAGTGTGAATTGAATGATGAATTATTAAGTTGTATTTCTATTTTGATTAAGTAGAGTTACTAGTCTAAGTCTATTTGATCCAAAAATACATTTAAAAATAAAAAAAGAATATTTTTAAAAAAGTTGAAATATTTCAAATTGATATTCTTTAAAAAAGGAAAAGGAAATGGAGATGCGGGGTATTGATCCTCGTACCTCTCGCATGCTAAGCGAGCACTCTACCATCTAAGCTACATCCCCACAATATTCCCCACAATATTGAAGATATTTTTAATATTTTTAAGATTTTATCAAACACATACTAATGAATGTTTAATTACATATTAGGACAAATGAATTATTTCTCGCAAATTCAACAAACAATAAAAAAAATAGAAAAAATTGAATAGATAAGAAGATAAAGAAATGACATAATCAAGATAGATTGGATTGATAAGTTAAGAAAGATTTGACATTTTAAACTAAAAATTCATATATAAGAATTGAAAGTACTCAAAAAAAACTTAAAAAGAGTTTTTCTCATAAAATTAGTATACCCTAAACTTTTATTTCAAATAAATTTAAACTTATTGCAAAAGGTATAAAATCCAATAAAAACCTAATACAAAAATATACCATTCTTATTTTAACCTCATACATGTTTTGTGGTCCTTTATCATGTTTTTATCCATTATCCATTCACTCGTTAGTTAGATACAATGCATTGTAACAAAAACATAAGGGTGGATTGACTCACACGAAATAGAATAATGAAACAAAATAGAATTAACAACAATCAAACAAATTAATTTTCTACTATGATATGGTAATTGATTATCATTGATTAAATTGACTTTAAATTAGCTAAATTAATATTACCTAGATGAAATTCCTACAACAAATAACTCATTAATCCTCAGTTATTTAGGTTTAGTCAAATAATTTTTCTATTACCTAATTATTCATAAAGAACCAAATTTTAATTGATTGGCAAATAAATTCAAGTAATTTATATCTTTACCTCATAGAATAGAATCATAGTGAAGAATTAATCCTTTGATATTCAAGCTTCCATAAAGGAATATGAGCAATGCATGAATAGTGTGTGAACAATGTAAATGAAGAATATGTGAAGTTGATAGAATAATAGGAAAATCTAAATCCAACAAACCATATATGTATTTTGAAATCTTAGATGTCATGAATCTAATGAAAGAAGAATCAACAAAAAATAATACTTGTAACAAAAATATAGGTAAAAGAGTTGACAACGGTCAATTAGCTAAAAAGTAGAATTAAAGCATTTATGTAGCACAAATCTAATTTATTTCAAATGATAAGAAATGGTAAATATTTAAAAAATAAAACATAACAAAAATGTTTTGAAAATATAATAAAGTTATAAATATTAATACAAAATACGTGTTATAATGGAATAAATAAAACAAACTTTCCTATGGATCTTAAAAGTAAATGGTTGTAAGTAAGAAAGAAATTAAACATACCCAAGGTATTAAAGAACCAAAAGTATCAATAATTTATTTTAAAAGATAAAAATATACAAGAATTACAGTCAAATTAAATTATTAATAAAAAAATAATAACAATTTTATTAGGATAAATATCATACTCTAATTCTCAAACGTTAAAGATAGTATTTATATTAAAAAATATATTATATAAGTAAGTAGACATTTACACATTCTTAAAAGTCACTAATTTTCTCTCTTGAATGTAAGATAAAATAAAAAATTCTAGACCATGAATCAAAGATAAAAAAGGAGTAATAAGTAATTAGTTAAAATAAGTATAAGGTTATTTCAATTTTTTTTTTCTTTTAACTTTTTCTTTTTTATCACCTCTTTCTTATTATTCATATTTTTTATTACACACTTTTTAATCATTCAACATTTTTGTTTATATACTCTTATTTTATTTTATTTAAAACTACTTTCAATCAACTTCTATTATACATTAAAAAAATTTCAAAATTGAAGTTACATCCCTAAACTTATTTATAACCTATTCCCAAATAATTTGAAAGCTTCTTTAATCGATTTCCTCTTAAGACTTGTAATGAGGTGAAAAATTATCAAAAGAAAAGTTGGATAATATCAAATGAGTACATAAATGAAATCAATATAAGGTGAGTCAATATAACTAATAGCTAAGAAAGAGTGTTAAATTATATCAATAGTTCATGTAAAAAGGTGGTATAGAAAAAAATTAATTCAAATTCTATAATATTTACAAATACGAACAAATAAGAAAAAAAATAGGTTCAAGAATTTCATTAAAGTATATTTTACTAAAAATATTCACGTAACCTAGATTATCACTCAAAAACTTATTATAAGGAATAAATTTATCAATATTAAAATTTCTATTGAATGATAAAAATAAAACTGATTACAAATATTTTTAAAACATAAAAATCTATAGGAAAGTATTCAAAAAGTGTAAAATTTAAAATGTATCTAATATGCACTACTTTCTTATTTTTTATTTTTTATTAAAAATAGAAAATAGTAAAAAACTTAAATAGTAAAAATAATAAATCAAAATATATAAAAATAGGAAAATATAGTAAAATAGAAAAATACACAAAAATCGCTAAAATAAAAAAACAAAAGAAAAAAGAAGCATATATAGTAAATTATAAAAAAGTGCAAAAAAAATAAAATAAAAAATAGAAAATAGAAAAAAAAAAAACAACTAAAAGCATACTCGCCCCACACTTAATTTTCACATTATCATTATCCAATGAAGATAAGACAAATGCAAATAAAATAGTAAGAAGGTGAATAAATTAATGGTAAGAATAATTATGTTTCTTCAAGTTTGAGTTTTATGTAATTAATACAAACTTTTCCATTATTCTTAATCTTTTATAGATCAACCAGGAATAATTTAATAATGTTTTCTTAACCATATAAAAAATTAAAGATTTCAACAACCTTTTATATATTTGCTTGATTATATATATATAAATCATATTTTTCATAAAATAAGTGTGTGAATAATTCTTAAAATTAATTAAAAATATAATTTTTTTTTACAAATCTATTACAAATTTTCCACTACCATAAATTTGTAGGTAAAAGAATAATAAAAAATTATCCTTCACAAAAAATTTATAAAATACTTTTTACAAATAAATCAATAAAAAATTTGATAAAAATAAATTTATGAAAATTTTTTATAAAAATAAATTTATAAAAAATATTTAATGAATAATTAATTTTTTTATAAATAAAATCTATAGAAATTATTTTATGAATAAATAAACTTATTATATATATATATATATATATATATATATATATATATTAGTTTATGCATTTTGAGTTATTGAAGACACATTTCCATCTCCATCGTTAATCTATTTTTCAAACTTTCAATGCCTACAAAAAAATTAGTATGTAAATATGATTCAAGCTCAACATAAACATTGCATATATAAAAATCAGTGTAAACATCATAGATAGAATGAATGATATGCATAATCAGTTAAGTTATAAAAATCAACATTTTATGTAAGAACTCATTTCTCAATCTTTTCTTTCTTATCACTATTAGTAACTACCCGTTCTCTATCACAATTTAGGGTTTTAAAATTTTCACCCAAAACCCTCCGTCATGGCAGAAGGGGTTGCATCCAAAGTAATCAATCTCAGCACCACTACCAGCTGTAGACATGGGCGTTGAGAACGTTGAGACCGAAGACAACGGCGACGAATCTAACCTGAAGCGTGTTAGGGACGAGAAGCCCCTAGACGACGACGCGTTTCGAAGAAGTAGAAGGTGGACGAAGAAAAGTCTGTAGAGGAACAACAGTTGGAGAAGCACGATGATCAGGGAGAAAAAGAAAAAGAAGCAAAGGAAGAGGAAAAAGCTGAAGCAGTAACAGAAGAAAATGAAGAAGAGAAGGATGCAAGTGGTCCCGTCGAGTTGGGATACAAGAGCTTCAGTTCTTCCACGAAGATTTTTCATTACTTCTACGATATTCTTCATACCTGGCCTCAATATCTTAATGTTAACAAGATCCGAGCACACCATTGTGAAGCTCTCGAGGAGTAGAGTACTTTTGACTAATTGGAATTTCAATTTGGGTAAGTTATCAGTACTTCATTTCTTCTAGGGTTTGAAAAGGGGTTACTGATTTGGGGTTCCTTGAATCTGTGCATGTGATGTTTTGGGTTTAAATATGTTCTATGTAAAGGAAATTTTGTGGTAATGGGTTGTATTTGTGGTTTAGGGACTCATAGAGTACTTTGAAGCATTTGGGAGTTTGATCAAGGAGAGAGATTGCAAACTATCTTGAAAATCTTTTGAGGTAAGGGAAGTTAGTGTTAGGTTGAGTTTTGAATTGTAAAGAAATATGATTTTGGGCTTGTTATGAGCTGATATATCCTAGACTGTGATTGAATCTGTGTGTGTTAAATGGTTGAAGAATCTGTACTTGTGAATTGTTGTCATGATTTGTAGAATTGATAAATTAGACTATGATGATTTGAGTATTGTGTCCATGTTTAGTGGTATACTTGTTATTATAAATTGAGCTTACTTGAATTTTGAATGATAAGAATCTGGTTCCAAGTTGTATGAAAATGTGTAGATTTGAGAGATGTGGAACTTGTGATTTGACTGTACTGAAATATTCTTATATTGAACATATGCTAAAATTGTGAATGAGTAAGAGTTAGATGGATTGACTGATTTGTACCAAATTATGCTTATTGATGTGTTTGAAATGAAAGGTGGTATAACTTTCAATTGAGTAGAACTTTATTAAACCTATGAATCTGATTTGAGTTAACTTGGTGATGTGGTAAACTAGACTTGGGTAATTGAAATTTTGGAGAAGAATTTATTTTGAATTAGTGACCCAATAATTTATGAAAACATGCCTAAATTAATCTGATGTGACTAGACTCATTACATGAATTTTATTTGAATTCTTGGACAAAATGTGATAATCTGATATGGAGCAAATTGACTGATGTGGAATGAATTTTGTTTGAGTTAAGCTAAATTGAATTCTTATTTCAGTTGTGAAATTTTATAGGATAACCATTTTGAACTACCTAACCATCAATTTTCTTGAGAAGAGCATGAGATAAGCTGATTTAGCATGTTTAGATGTATCAAATTTATGAATTAGGTCCAGTAAATCAAAATGGCTTTTCTACAGAATTTCTAAATAGAGTAATTAGAGCTTGGCCTAGATTTGGGAAATAGAAAAAAAAAAAAAAAAAGATATCTGAACAATCACACCCAAGCAAAGAAAACTAGTCTTAAATTAAATTAAATAGGATTAGGGGAACATAGATTAGGAACTGAGTAGATGGCCTGTTTTTGGATTACTACCCTTGATTGAGAGAGGAATGTTGGGTGTGTTAAATGATGAATGTGAAATATGTCCTGCTTAGATTGAATACTGTAATTTAGGAATCTGCTAAATTGAACTGTTATAATTTGAGTAATTGACCATGAGCATGGTTGTTGTTCTGATTGAGTGTGCTTATGTTGCAATAATGAAGTGAATCTAAGATGTTGGGAATTACTTTAAATGCATTGTTCATGTAACTTGATTGGAAATCTAGTGGTATTTGATGAGATTGTTATGTAGAATAATATGTTCAATGGCCACTATGATAGTGGGATTTTGAATTGCTGTAATTCCTTGTTTAGTTACCTGAGTATGTTTGAACTGTAGAGTAGTACAATTTGAGATGAATAATGAGTATAAATGTATGATTGAGAATGTTGAGCATGAAATAGGCAAGAGGCCGTGTAGTTCATATTGAGTATAAGTCTATAATGAAATGAATAATATTTATGTTGGCATGAGGCCTTGGTGCTCCTATTGAAGGGAGCTTGATTTTATGATATAAGTATGATGTTGGTAATGTAGTATGTATGGGTTTAGGGATATGTTATAGGGTATACAGACCTTAATGACTCTCTAGGTAGACTAAGATTGTCATGTGGCGAAGGTCGATGGAGGTCTTACCAATTGTCTTTATGATAGTTGGTGAGGCTACCCTGATGTAAGATGGGCGTGGTGATGTGTATGGATGATCCTGGGGTGAAAAAGACTCAGTGGTCGGCCGGTTAGGCCCGTGGTCCTGGAGTACACATCAGATGCTAGCCCTAGATATCCGAAATCAATACAGTCTTCCAGAAGGCATTAGTCTTATTTGTGATGTGTGAATTTTATTATGTGTAAAGCCTTAGGTAGACTCTTACACTTGGATGAGATTGTGTTGAATGTGTTATCTATTTTATAAATTCATGTATGTTCTTTTATATCACTAGCTTACCCTACTTTGTTGTGTTGTGCATGTTAACTGCTATGATTGTGTATTTTTGCACGGGAGCAGATGTCAGGTCTGGAGAGGGTTCATCAGCTGGACGATAGTAGATGTAGGATTATTGTAGCTGGAATTAGAAAAAAAATAATTGTAATTTATATCTTAAGGTCTTATTTAGTTTTGTCGAACAATGTAATAGAATTAGTCCCTTTTAAACCTTGAAATATTATGAAATGTATTAATATAAACTAATATTTTGAGTAAGTTACATTTTGAATAAACCCAAATATATTATCATCGTATCTTTTATACACCAAATCATCTTATTGAAAATGATAAATAATCACTCTAAAGAGAAAACGATAAAAACACATTTTACTTATAAAGATTCTAATAATGGTCATATAGATTATACTCACTTAAATGTTTTTTATTTGTAAGTTTTTTATTTGTTTGTTCATTTAAATAGAAAATTAATCACCTTATTAATGATGGCCTTATTAGTGATGGAAAGAAATGAAATATGATAAGAATTTCATAAAATTAATCACCTTATAACTCATTTTATAAATGATTTTTAAAATAAACTAAAATATAAATATTTTATGATTATAATTTATTTATAAAAATTTAACATAAACAAGATAATATATATTGATAACATAGGAATAAGAGGAGAATAGATAAGAGAAAGGAAAAAAGAGAAATAGAGTTTCTCATAACAATATATGAAAAAATTTTAAAAGATATAAGTCATAATAAGGATATAAATAGGACAATATATCAATATTATAAAAGCTAAATTACCTTCAACTAATAAATACTAATAAATATATAATATTTTATATGATATTCTAACATCTCCCCTCCAACTCACAATGTATTAGCATGAAGCATCGATAGTTTGTCAATCAAAAATTAAAACGTTTAATAGAGTGAGATTTTTGTAAACAAATTAACAATCTGCGTAGTCGAAAAAAATGAAAAGTAATGTAATGGTTCCATGTTGAAGATGATGACGGGTGAAATGACAATCAATTTCAATATGCTTCTTGCGTTCATAAAAGACCAAGTTATGATAAATTTGAATAGAACTCTTGTTGTCACAATATATAGGAGTTGGTTCAAAAAGAAAAATACCCATGTTAGAAAGAAGCCAACGTAACTGAACAATTTCAGTAGTGGTTAGAGCCATGACACGATATTCAACTTCAGTAAAAGAACGGGAAACAATATCTTGTTTCTTACTCTTTCAAGAAATAAGAGTCTCCTAAAAAAATGAAAAAACTTGTAGTAGACTTACATCAGTAGGGTCCCCAGCCCAATCAACATCAAAATAAGTGCGTAGTTCCAAGGAAGATGATGAGGGAAATATAAGACTTTGAAACTGAGTACCACGAAAATATCAGAGAATGTGAAGAACAGCTATCCAATGTACTGTATTAGGAGAAACAATGAACTAACTCACAACATGCACAACATAAGCAATAGTAGGACGAGTAATTGTTAGATACATAGTGGGATTAGGTAGAGGCACACCAACAGAAGGAGTATATTTCACATTAAGCTCAATAGGGGTGTTAGATGTGCGAGTGTCACAAAGAAAAGTTTGCTCTAGAATAGTGTCAATATACTTAGATTGACAGAAAAAATAGCCTCTAAAGAATATGCAACTTCAATACCCAAGAAATAACGAAGGGTTATAGAATGGGAAGATAATTTACTGTGTTCTACTTGTGGATGAAGAACAAAGCATATAGAACCAAAAACTTTTAAAGAAGAGTAATCAGGAACATAACCATAAAATTTTGAAATGGAGACATACCTAAGATAAAATAGGATAGAATTTGGTTAATAATATAAATAAAAGTATGAACAACTTCTCCCCAAAATTCACTAGGAACTAAAGCAAATAATAAAAGAGAACGAGTAGTTTCAAGAATGTGACGATACTTTCTTTCAGCAACTTCATTCTGTTGAGGAGTATCAGTACAATAAGTTTGATGAAGAGTACCATCAGAGGCAAGTAACTCACACAAAATTTATTAAAAATATACTCACCACCCAAATCACAATGAAAACACTTAATAACAACATTATGTTGGATTTTAAGTAAAGCATGAAACATAATATATATTAAAAAACTCACAATGATGTTTCATAAGATAAACCCAACAATAACGAGAATAATCATCAATAAATGAAACATAATAACGAGATCCACCTTTGATAGGAACCGGTGATGGACCCCATACATCAGAATGAATCAAGTCGAAAGGTACATGAGAGGTAGAGACACTTTTGGTAAAAGGTAAGGTAGTAAATTTGGCAAGTTTACAACCACAACAATCAGAAATATCACTGGTTTATAACTTGCCCAAAACTCCAATGGAGACTAAGTAGTTTAACCTAATAGAAGAAATATGTCCAAGAAGAGAATGTCATAAATAAAAATCAAATGACGATAAATTCAAATTAAAAGATGATAAATCAACACTGGAAAGCTGCAATAGTTACAACTTTCAACTCATCCAACATATAAAGTCCCCCTTGTTTACAGCTTTGTCCCAATCACTCTCCTTGATTGAGGATCTGTACAGAACAATTAGTAAAAGAAAACAAAACTAAGTAACTAGATTCACATAATTGACTAACAGAGACAAGATTTAAAATGAGATTAGGAATATAGTAAACATTTGAGAGGGACAAATTAGATGTACAGATAGATCAAATACCTGCCAATGACATTGAGGAACCATCAATAGTTATAACATATATAGTTGGGACAGAATTTAAAGATACAAAAGACTTAGGATCATATGACATATGATGTGAGGCATTGGAATCAAGGATCTATAAGGAAGGGGACATACTAGAAGAGTTCAAAGATAAGGATGAGGTAGACATGACATGTGACTGAGTAGTAAGAAATTGTTGAAATTTTTCTGCAAAATTAAGTACTTAAGAAATGGTACTAGAATTAGATGAATGCTCAATGGGAGAAGTAACAGCAACAGATCGCCATGAAGATATTTGTTGAAACTTTAATAATTTTGGACATTATGTTTTCCAATGACCTTTTTTTTACAATAACTACATTCATCACGACTAACCTTTTTTTGAAATTTGCCCTTATCAAATAGAGTAACAAAGATTCATAGAGGAGTAGAGAAAATTCATTTATCAGAAATATCCTCTTTATTATCAATCATTTTTAATTATATACCAGAATAGTAAGTATTAACCGACCAAAAATAATATAACCAAAATAAATTAACAAATTATCGTACCAAATTGTACAACAAAAAATACAAAATAATATTAAGATAAATTATGTTATCATACAATAACTCTAATAACTCTAATCACGAACTTAATTCTAGATACTATGATAATATAGGAAACAAAAGAAAAGAGACAAGAGAAAAAAGAAAATAAAAAATAAAATTTATGAAAAAAACCATAAAAAATACAAATAATAACAAAAATATAAATAAAAGAATATATAATATTATAAAAATTAAATTATTCTCGATCAATAAATATTGATAAATATATAATATTATATATGATATTCTAATATTAATATATTAATATATGTAAATATATACTTTAATAATTTAATGTTTTGATTGATTAAAATTATATTATTAAATACAGTAAATTGTGTGTGGTATAACTTATTCGGTATGATTTGATCTCCGGTATATATTCTCAAAATAAAGAATCCTTATGTTACTCACTCTTCCCTCACACCAGATGAAAACTCTCCTTCGCTCAAAGTTATCACATAATTTAAATTATTGCCTAAAAAACTTGTAATAGTTAACAAAAGGAGCATTTACGTATTTCAATTTTATAAGGATGAAAATAATAAAAAGAAATTAAGAAACATATTTAATATTTTAAAAATTTACAGGCATAAAAAACGTTTTTATCCTAAATATAAAAGTGATAGTATAATTAACAAATGCAAGTAGATTGAGAAAAGTTTTGTTCTATTAAACTTTTTCCTGACCTAAACAGAGGATTAAATATTACCTGCAAGCCGAGATTGAATCTTGATAACTGGGTTAAGAAATTTAATTCATTGGAATACTTTCACAACGCGCAAAACAAGCAGAAATGGACAAAGTATTTCCCTGTTCAACAATGACGCGAATCATGCATCAAAAGCTCCAAAATCTAACATTCAAAAGACCAAAATTCTATCACCAGCACATGTTTTGAACAAAGAAAACTGACACATATATCCAATACATTATGTCATCAGCCAAATACAGCAAGGTGTGGCAACTAACTAAAAAGGCTGATTCACAAGCACCAAAGCAAACGAAAGAACCTAACAAAGTCTGAAAGAAACATAGTTTAATCTGCTAAAAGGAAATAAAATATTCACTATCATGTACCAGAGGGTCTGGAACCAAGCTACATGATAAACATTTCTGACTAAAATCGTTTCCCCTGTTAAGTGAAACAAGACTCTCTATGTACTTAGCAGCCCTTATAGAATCATATTTTCCATAAACCTGAAGATCCCTTGTATTCTCCGAATCATAAAGCACCAATCTTTCGTTGTTGTCCTTCCAAAGAAACCGATTGCTCCCATAAAACCCCACGATCTTGTAAATCACTTGCACGGGTCCAACACTGTATTGCTTCACCCACGACCCTTCGTCCCAATAATCTCTCATCACCCACACGTCAAAGCACTTCTCTGTACCCCTCACGGGGTAAACAACGACGCCAATTGAAGCAGATTCCTCCAAGGGTACCAGAGTTACAAACTTCTCGTCTGAAGAGTCACGTGTTCTTGGGACCTTTATCTTCCTGAAGGACTCATTGACCATGTCAAATGCTAGAACAACATCTTCTGATGCACCTGACTCTTCAACAAAGCCCCACCAGTGGCAACAATTGTTGGCATATGTGTAAACCCGAGAAGAACCCCAAATTTCAATTGGGAGTGGGAGAGAAGCGTCAAGTTTTCTCCAAGAATTGGAGTCAAGGCTATACAACTCAGCTGTCCAATACCCAAGTTTTCTTTCATCTGTTTCCTTCAACCAAAGGTCTTTGATCACAACAGCTTTGTAATCATTGGTTTTGGGGTCAAAGCCAAAGCCAGCATAATCCGTGAAAGAATAAGTCCCATGAGGACTTGTGAAATGGGATTCAGGCAAAGCCTTGAACTGTCCCAATGAAGGGTTCATCAAGACATTAGGATTGCCTTCCAGGAAGTATATGCCATTGCAAGGACCCAAGATTTCGGTCCAGTATTTGTGGTCAGCGTTGTGCTCATAAGGAGGGTTCAGAACATTGGAGGAAACGAGTTCTTTGGGGTCATTGACGTTCCATGAAAGGACAGAGATGAAAGTTTTGAGGCCAGAAAAGAAGGGTCTTCGAATGACCAAGAGATGTTCCTCTTGGCTCTGAAGACTGTTGTAGACAACATGGTAATTGGCAACAAAAAGAGGATCGGTTATGAGATCTAACCAGGACTTGCAAACGCACTTGCATAGCAGAAGCACCTTCGCTGGCAATCTTGAGAACACGTTCGACACCAATTCTCGTGGCAAATGCTCCATCATATGCTCACCTTCTTTGAACACTTGCAAGTTGAAATGGGAATTCTTAACTGCAAGTTTTGCTATAACATGATAAATATAAGAAAAAGAATGTTTCTTTTTTTTTTCTTTTTACTTTTTTAAATTTTAATTCTTATATTTTTTTATATTATTCAATTCCATCCTCTAACTTTTAAAAATATATAATTTTAATTTATATTTAAATTTAATGATTATTTTTTACTTTAATAAATTAAACATAATTTTAATCATGATTTACATTTAAATGTAATATTTAATAAAAATAAAATTAATAAAATAATTAAATTTAAAAATAAAAATAAATTCAAATAAAAAAATTAGAAAATATATAACCTTTAAATATTAAACTAGACAGTGACTAAAACAAAACATTATCATGATTTTCTTTGTCTCATCTCGTAACCAATTTGCGTGTCAAATTTGGCTGTGAATAAAATATCTTTGAGTTGTAAAGGTATTGGAATGGATGTTAACGAAACGCAATTCAATAGATATTTTTATGGACTTCATTATATATTTTTGGTATTATTTTTATTGCTTTATTTCATCGTTTCCTGCGTGCGAATTGCGTTGCAATTTGCAATCGAAGTCAAGAGTTTTAATTACTATAATTTGTGTATTTAGAAATTAAAGGTAAGAGGAGATTTGACTTTTTGAAAAATGTTTTTTTTTTAATTATGGTACTTGATATAGATTATTTATAGTTAAGAATAGTGAATAATAATGTAGAAAGCTTAAAAGGTATATGATGTGATTATTCTCCATTAAACATAATTAATTTTAAATTTTAAATATTGAATATTTAATAGGTTAATAAGACAAATTAAACTCAAATAAGTCGAATTAAAATTTATTTATCATTACAAGAAATTTAACTAAACTTAACTCAATCTCACTCAATTAAATTTTTAATATTAAATATGATACTTAATTCAATATAATTCAAAAATTATTGAATAATGTTATTTAATTTATTTAATTATTTTATTAATTAAATATATATTTTTGAAATACTTAAATACTAAATAATATAGTTTAGTTTAAATAAATATTCTTAAAAATCAAATAAAAAATATTTTAATCTTAGAAATTTTAATAAAAAAAAATATTTTAAAAATAAATTTTAGAATTAGAAAAGAAGTTGTATCTGAAAAAGGAAATATTTAAAATTTGAAAAGACTTTTTTCTTAGTTTTACGAAGAAAAATGAAATCAAAACTTTAAAAGATTTTTTGTTTTATTCAAAATTAAAATTTGGAAAGATAATTTTATGAAAAATATTATTTTTAAAATTGAGAATTATTTATATTTTTTTTAATTAAAATGAATTTATCCTTTTTCGAGCTAGCAAAAGAATATTTTTGGCATTTTTCATATGACAGATAAAATAATTCTTACTTCATTCAATACATATAACTTTCCTAAAGAGATGATAGAATTATTAGATAATTCTAATATAAACTTATTGTAGATTTTTAGTTTTAACTTTTTTTAATCTTATCACAAACTACTAAATTAAATCAAATAAAAAAAGTAGATAAAAATATAAAAACAAATTAAGATAAAATATACAAAATAGAAAAGAAAATAATTTAAGATGATAAAGAGATAAATTATTATAGTTAAAATAATAGTATTTGAATTTATATTTAAATAAGAGCAATTCTATATATTGAAAATGTTGAGAATGAAAATATTATCTTCTGTATTGCATATTATATTTTATAATATTAGAATAAATTACATTAAATCTTAGTATCAACTTTTAATTTTAACCAAAAATATGTAACATCGTAAGTGAAATTCTAATTTTAACTATTAATAACAGAAACACTAAATTTTAAACCTTTTTTCTATATTAATAGGAAAATTAATTATATTTAAACAAGAAAAACATTTAATAAATTTAATAATAATAAATATATAACTTTTTAGATTATTTGACATAAAAGCTTTTTATAAATATAATATTGTCTTAAATACTTGTCAAAAGAAGAGGATTCCCCCTTTCACAACTTTGGTATTAAATTAGAAACCTATCTTCTTATAAATTGTAAACGTGGAAAGCTTTTCTTATAAGAAAAATTATTTTTTTTAATTTATTTTCTAATCATCTTGTCATTGTCATTGTTGACAATTAAAGTTAAATACTTACAGTTATAAAGTTGTATATTATAAGATATTATTATAAAACTTTAAATAATAATGTAATAATAGATTGTTACATCATTGGTACCACAAGACTTTATATAGGTTAGAAGGTTTTTATTATTTAAACTAAATTATACTTTTAATTTTTTATCTTATTTATAAGTTTTAATTTTATATTTTTTAAATATTTGATATATTATTTTTTAAATGAGTCAATTTAAAATATTTTTAATAAAAGAAATTCATTTGATTTTTTAATATAAATAAAATTATGTTTAATGATTTTTATAATGTCATTATTTATAAGAAGTTAATATATAGTTTTTTTTATTTTAATAATAAAACAATTAAAATTTCATATATTTATGATTTTTTATTGAAAAAATAATATTTTATAATTGAAAAATTTTAATAAATTTTTTTGTTGTAAAAAATGAATGAAAGAAATGTATCACCATGTCAAACATTCTAATTATATTAGAAAACAAAAAGAATTTATTTTACAATAAAAAAAATTACTTAAAAAATCTAAATAGAAATGCTCTTAAATATTTAAAAAGATTTTTTTTTTTTTAATTTATGATGGAATTTTGAATTGTTTCTTGACTTATTCTTGACCATATATTTATTCTATTAAATTCACTAATATAAAAATTGTTGATGTTCAGGACAAATGTCATCAACACAGTGAAATTTGTATGAAAACTAAGTTTTACTAATAATTGAAGGATTGTAAAATGTAATATCATTTTCTTTTAGTGAGAATGAGTTTTTACATAAATTTCACAGATTTATTAGATTTTTCTAAACATTTATTTAGATTTCATAACTTTTTAAGTAATTCTAAAAAGACATTCTAAGTGTTGAACCAATAAAAATATTCAAAGTTGTATCTTAAAATAAATAAAAAATATTAAAAGATCAAATTAATTTAAATTCAAAATATAAAATAATATAAATTTTATAAGATATTAAAAATTAAATTAAAACTTATTATGAGATAAAAAAAATTAACCATTTATTTGTAACATTTTTCATTTTTATATATTTTTATCTACGTATTTATTTTCATTAGCATTTTTAATTTAATTTATGATTTCTAATATATAAAAATGGACCAATTTTAGTTATTGTCGTTACTTTTATTTCATTAAAGCGGTGATGTAAAATAATTCAAAAAAATATATATATCATTCCTATCAAGTCTTTATCTCTGAAGATTCAATATGTTGATATTTATTTCAAAAATTATTTTTAGTTTTTATATAAATTAATTTAATTCTTTAATTTTTAAAATATATAGTTTAAATTTTTTACATTAAAATTTAATATTTAATGATAAACTTTTTATTTTAATAAAATTAATAAAATAATTAAAACAGTTTGTGATACGCCACCACATCGCATCATTTGTGGTGCCCCTTTCTCTCATTCATCGCTTTCTACATTTATGGCTCGGTCCCAACACGCATCACATTTAACCTTTTTCTCTGCTCTGGACCAACACTTTTGTCATCATTCTCTTTTCAATCCCTTTCTCATTATTTGTTTTCTTTAAGTAAAATATATAATTATCACTCATTCCGCAAAATATCTTAATATACTCCTTAAATTAACTTTCCTCTTTCTTCTACACTTTTTCTTTTAAATAACATAAATTTTAATAATTATTTATTTAAATATCACCAAGTTTATATTTAATATATTTTATTGATATAGTTAACGAAATTCACGTTAATATTAACACTAACACGTGTCACTAAAATAATCAGATATATTTTTAAAATATTTTTAAATTTTTAAATTTTTAAATCAAATTTTATTTTAGTTTTTTAATTTAAAATAATATTTTTTATTCTCAAAATTTGAAAATATAAAATATAAAAATTAAATTTTTAATTTTTTAAATTTAAAGATAATTCGTTTCTATTTTTATACTATAGTAAAGATGTTGAATATTGTTGAAGTAATTAATAATTATTTAATTAAAAATATATCATTAATCATTTTTAAATATATATTTTTTTATATGTAAATTAATTATTTGAATCATATGATATATATATATATATATATATAAATTAATACATATTTTATTATAAACTTTTTTTATAATGTCTATTACATAAAATGATTTCAAACTCTCGAAGACCATTTATTATATAAGAAAGAAATAACGTCTTGTATCTATCAAATAGTTTATTGTTTAAAATAAATTTAAATATGATTTTGATAATTTCGAAAAGTTAGCTATACTGTCAAGATATTCAATAGTAACATAAAATGGCTTGATTATGTCAAAAGAATATTCACCGACAATAAAAAGAAAGAATGCGTGTACATATAATATTGTTAATATTATACATTGTATGTGCAGAAAAAAACATTAAATATATATGGAAAAACAACAAGTAAATAGTAGCCTACCCACAAGCTAACAATGGTTAGCTTTCGAAAACAATTCTAAAACATGCACTTAAAAGACACTTTTGTGAGAAATTTTGTGTACATGAAACTATACGTTATATGTAAATACGCAAATATTATTGATATTTTATTTTCTGTACAAAAAAAATTTATCTTCGTTTAGACTTTTCTATCAAGAACTTAATTGTATATTTTTTATGAGAATTATTTCTTATATTTTAAATAATAAGAAGTGACTTGATGTGAATGAAAGAAGACTTTATTTTTTAATTAAAAAAATTGGTTAAAAATAACATTATATACTCTTATAACTACAAGTGCCAAAAGAAGAATAATTATTATAATATTTAATATTATAGTGAAATATTTTTTAAAGGACAATTCGATATAATATAATTAGAGTGAACTAATATAAATATAAGTGTTTTTATATTGTTTATTAAATGTTTATATTTGTGTCAATTAGTGGTTATTAACCGATGAAGCATCAAGTAGATTGTCTGATGATAATAATGTTGGAGTTTAAAGTGAGTTGAAATTTCACATTGAGTAGAAATGAGAATGTTGAATATGTTACCAATTAGCATCAAGAGGGAGGTGAATTGATGTAATAAAAATTAAAACTTTAGCGTTTATGTAATTCAAATTTTAACCCTCTTGATTTATTTAGTCTAGCAGATAATTTATAAAGCGCAACGAAAAAGTTAAAAGATAAGGGAAAGAGAAAGATAACACCAGAGATTTATACTGGTTCGGGTTAAACCTTAACCCTACGTCCAGTTCCCAATCACCTCAACCTGAGATGATCACCCACTCTCATTATCTTTAATTTATCACAATTTTACAACCACTAATCACAAGTGAAACATGCAAAATAGAAAATTAAAGATAAACCTCACAATCTCTTGAAACCCACAAGAGATAACCAACCATTCCTTGAGT
>BDMB01000041.1:401059-451282 GCA_016859785.1 Macrotyloma uniflorum | reverse complement strand
ACACTTGAATTGATGCACAAGCAGATAATCCAACCACAAATCACAAACTTGCATGACCAACATCCTCCAAGAATATCCCAATTGAGATACTAAGAGAGAGGAGAGAACACTTAAAACAGTGAGGGAAAGTAAGAATAATAAAGAAGGAATTTGAAAGGGTACAGGATTGTGAAGATTAAGGGTGTGGTTGTTTTTAGAACCAGTAAACAACCACACCCTTAATCTTCACAATCCTGTTCCCTTTCAAATTCCTTCTTTATTTTTCTTACTTTCCCTCACTGTTTTAAGTGTTCTCTCCTCTCTCTTTCTCTAGTTGTTTGTTCTACATTGATTTTCTCACGTTTTCATTTCCTTTTACTTTGAATTTTCCCTGCTCTATATAAATTTTTTAAGCTTATGAGTGGCTTCTCATTTTTCAAGGAAAAAGGACCGAATCTTTTCGTGAAGGAGAACAAAACTAGTTCAATCCAACAATACAATGGCATGTGCAAAACTCATAAGGTTGGTTTATCACAGCTTCAACACAAGAAAATTTCACGGCACTGCCAACAGAATGAGCTCAAATTGGAGAGATGTTATGAAGAAAGAGTTAGAAAGTGGAAAGCTAGAACAAACTCAACACCCAGTTTGCATATACAGTGTCCCATCTAACATGCTCCAGGTAGAACCCAAAGCTTATATACCCAACAACATCTCTATTGGTCCTTGTCACCATGGAGCACCCCACTTGAGAAACATGGAGGTTCTCAAGAAAAGGTTCTATCGCCACCTCTTCAGCAGTGATTCAAATAGAGCCAAACTAGATGAGGCATTTAAGTTCCTAGAAGAACAAGAACCCAACGTTCGAAGATGTTACAACGAGGACATCAAATTGAGCAGTGACGAGTTTCTACAAATGATGCTAGTTGATGGTTCTTTCATTGTTCAGCTGTTGAGGGAAATATCAACGTGTGAATTCCGAAAAGTTCCTTGTCTCAGCCCATGGATGTTGCCCATCATTCGTCGCGAGATGATAATGCTTGAAAACCAGCTTCCCATGTTTGTTTTGAGCAAGTTGTTCGAGTTAACTAGTATTGTTTCTGCTCCTTCGGGACCAAATATTAGTCTTAAAGAGCTTGCTCTTCGATTCTTTTACCCTTTGCTGCAGGTGGATTCGGATAATATTCTAGAAAGTGAGAAAGCTGATGAGTTAAGAGGGCTTCACTTCCTGGATCTTCTTAGGTCAAGCATTAGGCCAAAACTAGAGGGAGAAAACCCGAGAAAATCTCAACATCACATGATTCGTTCTGTGACGGAGCTGATAGAGTCTGGTGTGAAGATCAAAGCAGATGACAGTAAACAATTGCTTGACATAAGCTTTGGGAAAAAATGGGGATTTCTAACAAGAGAACTCATTATTCCTCCTTTGTACATCAATGACCACAAAGGCACTGTGTTTCGTAACATAGTTGCATTTGAGAACTGTCACAAGGATTGCAAGCCTGATGTGACAACCTACTTGTTTTTCTTCAATGGACTCATCAACTCTGCTAGTGATGTCTCTCTTCTTCATTACAAAGGGGTACTTCACCATTCTCTTGGAAACGACAACACCGTCTCTGAACTAATCAACAACATCACCAAAGAAATTGTTCAGGACAAAAAGGAGTCGTACTTGTACAAAGTGGTCAATGAAGCAAACTCGTACTTTGGCTCGTTCTATGCGAGAAAAAGAGCTTCCTTAGTGCATCACTATTTAAAGAGCTGGGTAGTGGGGGTCTCAACTATTGGTGCGTCATTGGCGCTTTACTTCACTTTCGTTCAGACTATGTGTGCATTTTCGGATTCGTTAAAAGCCTTTGAAAAGCAAAGCTTTGGATCTGTATTTGTAGATGTCTTTTGTATACCAGTTCGTGGTGTTCTTACCACTAATAATGGAAGTGAAAATAGTACAACTGAAGATGCCGCAACAAAATTAGAGAGATGAACAAAATTTTAAACCTCTTGCGGGAAGTTTGTTGTAATGCTGAATAAGATGGCTCGCTAGTTGCTTGAATTGGTTTTGGTATGAAGTTTGCCACTCTTTACTTCAAGAACAAGAGCGTAACATACACACCATACCATGCTTCAAATGATGTATAGTGTGGTATATTACTAAATGCTTCAAACACTTCAAAGCTTTTGTGGGAAGCATATTCAATTCAATAGGTATATTGAGATACTAATAACCTCCCAAAAGGTTTTTGTAAGATTTTTCTCAAACAAAATACACATCACCGTATCTCTAATGAAAAACCTTTCTTACCCTCATCGTTTCTTTTTTGCCTCACCCTCTTAGTATATCCCAGTATTAAGGGGATAAGTTACTCTAATAGTTTTCTGTTTCGCCTATTTCTTATATATGGTTCTACTCTTATAACTTTTAAATCAAATTCAATTAATAAAAATTTCTTTGTTCCCTTTTTTATATGTGGTTCTTTCTTTCTTTTACTTTATCCTTCTTCTCTTCGGCGAGCCTGTGTGTAGCCGTGTTCGCATCTGGGTTTTATTATGGTATCAGAGCTCTTCTTTTGAAAAGCTCTGTTGTGCACTTTGTCCCTTTCCCTCATGGCCGACGAACAATCCATTAACAACTTCTTGTATCTCCATCCCAACGAGAATCTCGTCATCGCTTTGGTTTCGCCTATTCTCGATCCCATCAATTATCTCCGTGATCACAGCTCTTAGCGCCAAAAACAAGCTTGAATTTGTTTATGGTAACATTCAACAACCTTTAAAAACTGATCTTGTTTATGGTAACATTCAACAAGCTTGAATTTGTTTCTCCGTCAATCCGTAAGAACATTATTTGGATGGATATGCCTTCTGATATTTGGAACGATCTCAAGACTAGGTATTCTCAAGGAGATCTCTTGCGTATTTCGGACCTTCAAATGAAAGTCGCTTCTCTCAACCAGGGAGAACTTTCTATTAGCGAGTATTTTACAAAAGTGAGAGTGATATGGGATGAACTGAAGAACTTCCGTCCAGATCCTATATATGTCTGCCCAAGTAAATGTTCCTGTTCCATGATTACCGTCATTAATCAGAGAAAAATTGAAGACAAGGCAATGCAATTCTTGCGGGGATTGAATGAGCAGTATAATAATGTAAGATCTCACGTTTTGCTTATGGATCCGATCCCACCGATTTCTTTTGTTGCCCAACAAGAAAGACAACTTGCTAGTAATTCTTGTATTGCAATTTCTAAGAGTATCAATATGAGTACCAATATGAATCACAATCAACTTTCCAAATTCACGACTTGTGCCTACTATGGCAAGAATGGCCACACAGAAGCTATTTGATATAAGAAAAATGGTTATCCTTCCATCCAAGAAACCAAGAATTACAAGAACAGAAGGGTCTGCACTCACTATGGCAAGAATGGTCACATTGTTGAGATTTGTTTTCAGAAACACGGTTATCCACCAGGATATAAATCTTTCTCCAGCAAAAATCCTCAAGTCAACAGCATCTCAATCAAAGAAGAAAGAGTTTCTTATCAGAAGAACTCTACTGAGATATTCGGATTACCCCACAACAGTATAAAATTTTCATGAATCTTTTACAGCAAAGCAACACTGATGATGGATCAAGCAGTCAAATTCAAGTAAATCAAGTAGACTCCATATCCTCACAATCTGCATAGCCTTTTTCCTCCACTGGTAAGAACGTTCCTAAACAAAATTTCTCTACTTGGATTTTAGACTCAGAAGCAACTGACCATGTTTGTATTTCTTTATCTAACTTCTTGAATTATAAACCTATTAAACCAATCATTGTTAAAATTCCCACTGGAGAACATGTTTTTGCAACCCATTCAGGAATAGTTAAATTCAACAACAATTTATATCTTGAAGATGTTCTTTATATTCCATTTTTTACTTTCAATTTGATTTCTATATCCAAATTAACCGCCTCACTCAATTATGAACTAATTTTCTCTTTAAAATGTTGTGTTATACAGGAAATGAAAATCAAAGGGAAGATTGATATAGTTGATTTGATAAATGGGTTATACACACTTAATACTTCTACTGCTCAACATTTTTCCATTTCTCTTGAACCTTGTTATGAAACTAAGAACATTGATCTTTGGCATTTTAGAATGAGTCATCTTTCTATTGAACGATTGCATGCTTTGAAATCTTGTTATCCATATCTCTTTTGTAATAAAAATTTTGTTTGTAATTCTTGTCATTTAGGAAAACAAAAAAAGTTACATTTTCCCTTAAGTAATTCTCATGCTGCTCACCTGTTTGATACGCTACACAATGATATTTGGAGACCTTGTTCTAGTGTTTCCATGAGAGGATTCAGGTATTTTCTTACTATTGTGGATGACCATACTTGATTCACATGGCTCTTTTTAATGTAAAACAAATCTGAAACACGTGCTAACATTACAGCTTTTATTAGTCAAATTGAAAACCAGCATTCTTGTAGAATTAAACAAATTCGAATTGATAGTGGATTGGAGTTTAATATGAATGACTTTTTCAAAACTAAAGGGATTATTCACCAAACTTCATGTGTTGAAACACCCCAACAAAATGGTATTATTGAGAGAAAACACCAACACCTTTTAAATGTTACACGCTCCCTTTTATTTCAGTTTAATCTCCCTAACAGATTCTGGTGTTTTACTGTTTTGCATGCTACCTTTCTCATAAATTGTATACCCAACTCCTTTTCTTAATAATAAATCTCCTTATGAACAATTGTATGGTAATCCTTGTGATATTTCTGATATGAAAGTATTTGGATGTCTTTGTTATGTTAATACCCTTAGTAATCATAGAAGCAAACTTGACAACCGATCTGATCCTGCTATTTTCCTTGATTTTAGGCCTAACACTAAGGGATATCAACTTCTCAACCTTAAAAATCATAAGATAGAAATATCCAGACATGTTGTTTTTCATGAAAAATGTTTTCCATATTTTGTTAACCAAACTTCTGAAATTGATGCTCATTTCATTTCTCATTGTCTAATTCTGTTAATTACTCTCAACAACATGATCATGATACTATACTTAGCTCTTACAACGATATTCATAATGCACCTATCAATAATAATATTCATATTGAACAAAATCTTAGACGATCCACAAGAAACAGGAGGCCTCCATCATATCTTGCAGATTTTCTCACAACTGTTCCACCTTCAGTTTCAATCATAACAGGTAACAAATATCCCATTGAGAAGTTCATCTCATATGATTCTTTGTCATCTTCTTTCATGCATACTATTTTATCCCTATCTTCTACTACTGAACCAAGGAACTATAGAGAAGCATCTAAAGACAAGAACTAGATACAAGTAATGAATGATGAATTAGCAGCTCTTGAAGCCAACAACACTTGAATAATCACTGAACTTCCTCCAAATAAAATAAATCTGCAATTCAGGTATCTACGTAGGTCAAAGAAAGTACACCTTGGATCTTCTTACTGAAACTGGGATGCTAGCTTGCGCTCTTGCACCTACTCCAATGGCAAATCAACAATCTCACATGTTGACAATCAACCCGTAGGTCCTTGGATCGCTCAAACGTGGGATTAGACAGACAGACTGTTAGCACATGTTGTCAAGTGGCATCAAGAGGGGGGGTGAATTGATGCAATAAAAATTAAAACTTTAACTCTTATTTAATTCAAATTTTAACCCTCTTGAATTGATTAGTCTAGCAGATATTTAATAAAGCGCAACGGAAAATTTAAAAGATAAGGGAAAGAAAGAACACAGGAATTTATACTAGTTCGGGTCAAATCCTTAACCCTACGTCCAGTTCCCAATCACCTCAACCTGAGATGATCCCACACTCTTATATCTTTAATTTATTAGAATTTTTACAACCACTAATCACAAGTGAAACATGCAAAAATACAAAATTAAAGATAGATCTCACAATCTCTTGAAAACCCACCAGAGATTACTACACATTCCTTGAGCCTCACAACGTTCACAAAATCAAAATCAGATATTCCATTAATTGTTGGAGGATTTTTCGCAACATTTGATTTTCAAAAATCTCCGAGCATAATCGATTATGTTAAGGATATAATCAATTATTGCCGCAAGTAATACATTTATAAAATTCACATAATCGATTAGATAATCGATTATTGCCGCATCTCATTTATTTCCAAAATCCATAATCGATTATGTAATCGATTATTCCAGTGTCTCATTTATTTTCAAATTTCCATAATCGATTATGTAATCGATTATTGTAGTGTTTTATAGTTTTTCTAGAAATAGTTTTCTTGAGAGAATACTCTGATCTGAGTGATGATTACCTTTTGATTTCATTCACTCACAGCTTATAAACTAAGTCTTCAATGTCTTTGAACTTGCTTCCAACTTGAATTTTCTTGTAAATCTTTGAGCTTCCTTTAGTCTTCTTGAGTTATCTTTGATGTCCTGATTCTTGATTTTCTTGATCATTATTAAAACACTTGAATACTTGAATAGAGTTGTCCAATCTTCAAATAGTGGTAACAGAATAGTATATAAGGGAGAAAGACACACAAACCCGTAGCTTTAAGGTTTTGAGTAAGAAGTGAAGTTATATTTACTTATATAGTTGTGGTTTATTCCCATTTGTGAAAATCTCCCTGTATTGACCCCCCTCCTTGGATACCTCACAGTGGTATCCGAGCTTTAGGTTTGGGGCTATATTTACTTGCTTGAATGATGGAGGCAAATACAAAGATGGTTGCTCTAAATGGTACAAATTATCATTTATGGAAGGGCAAGATGAAAGACTTGTTGTTTGTGAAGAAATTATATCTTCTAGTGTTTGCTACTCAGAAGCCAGTATCTATGTCTGATGAAGAATGAGAATTTGAGCATCACCAGGTGTGTGGCTTTATTTGGCAATATGTAGAAGATAATGTTTATGCTAGAATTTTATGGGAGAAGATTGAGTCTTTGTATGCTTCTAAGTCAGGCAATAATAAATTGTATTTATTGAATTGGTTGATGAATTTGAGGTACAGGGAGAGTTCTTCCATTTCAGATCATCTAAATGAATTTCAAGGGCTCCTAGATCAAATTTCAAGAATGGGTATCAATTTTGATGATGAAATTTTTGGGACTATGGCTACTGAATACTCTACTTGAGTCTTAGGAGGTATTTCGGGTTTCAATTACAAATTCTGCTCCTAATGGTATTGTTTCCTTTCAAATGGCAAAGAGTGGTATTCTTAATGAAGAGATGAGAAGAAAGACATATTGTTCTTCATCTCAATCTTATGTGTTGGTCACAGAAAATAGGGGGAGAAGTCAGGAAAAGAAACTGAAGGGTGATAGAGAGAATAGTATGAGCGAGTCCAAGTCAAGATACAAGAATTTGGAATGTCATTATTGTAAGAAAATTGGGCACATTAAAAAATATTGTTTTAAATGGAAAAATAAGAACAAAGGCAAGCAGTATGAGAATGATCATGATGATGATCGTGTTACTACTACTACTACAGGTGGTGATCTTGTTCTTCTTCGTGACTATGACTCTATCAATCTTGTATCTGATGAGAGCATGTGGATAATTGATAGTGGTGCTACACTAC
This sequence comes from Macrotyloma uniflorum, assembly GCA_016859785.1. Lineage (NCBI taxonomy): Eukaryota > Viridiplantae > Streptophyta > Magnoliopsida > Fabales > Fabaceae > Macrotyloma > Macrotyloma uniflorum. The sequence goes on along the minus strand of BDMB01000041.1, from coordinate 443,686 downwards.
ATGTTACACCGAGGAAGGATTTCTTCACATCTTACACTTCTAGTGATTTTGGAGTGTTAAATATGGATAATTATGGTGTGTCAAAGGTTGTAGGTGTTGGTGATGTTTGCTCTCAAACCAACATGGGAGTGCAATTATTACTCAGAGGAGTAAAGCATGCTCCAGATGTTCGTTTTAACTTGATCTCTGTGCATTTGCTTGATGATAGTGGTTATGATAATCACTTTGGTTCCAGTAAATGGAAGCTCACTAAAGATAACTTGGTTATGGCCAAAGGGGAGAAAATTTCTAAATTATATTGGACTAAAGTTTTGGTTGCTAAGGATAGTGTGAATGCTATGTATATGGAGGCATCTTTGTGGCACTGAAGGCTTGGTCATATCAGTGAAAAGGGGCTTAATTGTTTAGCCAAAAAGGATTTACTCTTGGGTTTGAGGAGTGTAGAGTTGGAGAAATATTCTCATTGCATGACTAGAAAACAAACTAGAGTATCCTTCAAGAAACATCCTCCCTCAAGAAAGTCAGAATTGCTTGAATTGGTGCATTCTGATGTTTGTGGTCCATTAAAGGTAAAGTCGTTCAGTGGTGCACTTTATTTTGTTACTTTTATTGATGATTGTTCCAGGAAGTTATGAGTCTGTGCACTACAAAGAAAGGACCAAGTGTTTGAAAAGTTTAAAGAATTTCATGCTTTGGCTGAGAGGCAATCAGGCAAGAAGTTGAAATGCATTCGTATTGATAATGGTGGTGAGTATTGTGGACCGTTTGATTTTATTGCAAGCAGCAGGTTATCAGGCATGAAAAGACTCCTCCTAAAACTCCTCAGTTAAATGGTCTAGTAGAGAGGATGAATAGAACTTTGATTGAAAAAGTTAGATGTATACTTTCTGAAGCAAAGTTTCCTAAGCATTTTTGGGGAGAGGTATTGCTTGCAGTTGTGCATGTTATTAATCTTAGTCCTATAGTTGCTTTGAATACTGAGGTGCTAGAAAAAATTTGGTTTGGAAAGAATGTTAATTATGATCATTTGTGCGTCTTTGGTTGCAAGGCATTTGTTTATGTTCCAAAGGATGAACGATCCAAGTTGGATGTAAAGACAAGGCAGTGTGTCTTTATTGGTTATGGTCAGGATGAATTTGGCTATAGGTTGTATGATCCTATTGAGAAGAAGCTTGTAAGAAGTCGTGATGTGCAGTTCATGGAAGATCAAACCATTGAAGATGTTAACAAGGTAGAGAAGACTAGACTTGAGAAATATGATAATCTCATTGATGGTAATCCAATTCACAATTTGGATAATGTTGAGTCTTATGCTCAAAATGATGAGCAACTTGGTGATATTGATGATCAACAGGTTGGAGATGGTGTAGAGGTTCCAATTGATGATTCTCAAGAGGAACATGATATGGTACATGATGATGATCATGATGTTGCACCTGAATTACCACAAGTCCTTATGAGAAGGTCCAACAGGCTTAGTAAACCCTCTTCAAGGTATTCTTCTGATGAGTATGTAACCTTGACTGATGGTGGAGAACCTGAGATCGCCGGATTGGTGGTCACCTCCACATAGTTGTGAGGGGGAGATGTGTTGGGTTGGGCTCCCAACTATGTGGTTAAAAAGTCCAATTGGGTTAAGCCCATTTTATTCTATTTAACCTAATTGGAGAGGAAACTTTTAAGAGATAGACAGAGAGTACAGAAAAAAGAGGCCGTCTTTTGGGAGAGAAAAAGGAGAGCATATTGTTTGCCACACACCGTCTTTAGTTTGACCGTTGGGATTGTCAATTGGAGGTCTGGGGTTAGAGTTATCAGTCTCACACTTTTGCTCTATTTTTTTAGGTTTCTCTTTCTTTGTTCTTCAAATTTGAGAGCATTATTGTTTTGCTGTATTGGCTTATTGTAGGCACTTATTTGTGCGTTTGATTTGACTCTCTTGTACCCTTATTTGATCTTAGTGGAGTTTGATTGACTAGCTTGTACCCGTGGGTTTTTACTTCTCACATTGAGAGGGTTTTCCCCACGTTAAAAATATTGGTGTTCTCTTTTGTGATTTATTTTCTAGCAATTTTCTATTGTTGTTGCTCCTCATAGATTCTTGCAAGTTTGGGGAAATTATTTCCGCTACATCTTTGGTTGTTATTACTTGTCTATTTTTCCCCATCACAATGGTATCAGAGCCAGGTTCGTCCGGCCCACGAGGAGTAGGTGAGGGATCATCTTAAGTCAAGGTGGATCCTTGTATCGAAAGTCTTCCTGACATGGGGTTTCAGGTAAGCGTGTCCCGTCAAAAGACGACGGTACAAGTAAAAATAAAGTAAGTTCACCACTCGGAAACTCATGATGCTTCTGCTAGAGGGGGAGTGTATGCCAATGTGGAAGAAACTCACGCTTGATGAGGAGATTGTTGGAGTTCAAGGTGAGTTGAAATCCCACATTGTGTAGAAATGGGAATGTTGAATAGTATATAAGGGAGAAAGACACACAAACCCATAGCCTTAAGGTTTTGGATAAGAAGTGGAGTCATATTTACTTATATATTTGTGGGTTTATTCCCATTTGTGAAAATCTCTCTATGTTAACCCCTCCTTGAATACCTAACAAATAATTAGTGTTTCTGGTATATTTCCACTTTTTGTTGAATTATGTCTAACTAATTTCTATTTCCTTCTTGTACTTATGATCCCTTATATAAAGGATGATACTCGTGTGCATGATGATGGGTTGTTAATTTATAATCTAATCTTTGTATACGAGTTCTTATAATCTCTTAGTGTTTTATGTGCACGCTTCTCTGTTCTTTATTCTTTCACTATTATTTATATGTTCACTTCTCACCTTGTTGTCTATAAAACTTATACTAGAGTTTGTTTTATTCATCTATTTCACATTTGTTCATGATTCTATCTTTGAAATTGAGTTGTAAGAAAATAACCATCACATCCAAGATTGTAAAGTTCATGGGAGGAACAATTTCAATATTTGGAGGATTAAGATGAAAGCATCTTTGTTTGATATATTATATCTTGAGAAACTTGTTCTAGATATATAAAAAGAAATGACACATTTGTTGATTCTTTTATCACTATAATACAACATTCTTTCTGAAATCACTAAAGAAAAACATCATTTGGGTTATGGCTAAAGTTGTAAAAACTATTCATCTATAAATCCATTTGGAACAAGTTGTTGTCAAAGAAATATTCACAATATTCCACACCCAAACATCAAGTACATTCAAACCTATTTCTAATTTCAAAATATTAAACTTAGTAACTATTTCTAAAATAATAATAAATTGTAATAGTCATAAAGATTTTTATATTACAAAATGTACATACGCGGGTAGTACTTGTTACGAGCCGAATACTATTCAGAGATACCTTTCTGATGCTGGTCCTTGATTTTCATTCTGGATGTTGAACCGAATGGTGGGGGTACCTACGAAGAAACTCTGACGCTCAAGTCAGTAAGAGTTAAGGTAGTGTTAAGCAGGAGATATAGGATAAGGAGTATAAAAAGTGGGATTCAGATTGGATGCCTCATACCTGAAGTAAGACCTTATATTTATAATAAAGAATAGTAACAGATTACCTAGGCGAATCGTAACCGATGCCGAAATCTTTGAGATACTATTAAATACCGAGATGCTTAGGATACTATTAAATACCGATATTCTCGAGATTCTATTAATAATGGTGAATCGTAACCGACACCGAGATCCCCGGGATTCTGTAATAAGGGCTTCGGGACCAGACCCAAGCTGCTATCTTATCGGTCTTGCTGAAGACCAAGAACCTGTCGGTTAGGAAACAACATGTTCTCGTGTAAGGGTTTCTTATCCAGTACACAAGTCCCCCAGTCATGAGACCGAATATGGGCGAGATGACTTGCATAATGAATGTTATTTTCTTCAAAGATGTTTGTTTTGTTTAATACTTAAGCGAATGTTCCGTTGTTCGGTTAAACATCGCTAATTCTTAAGCGAATTTTCTTAGCGAATTGAGAATATTTCGATATTCGGCCAAGCATCACTAACTCTTAAGCGAATTTTCTTAGCGAATTGAGAATATCTCAGTATCCGGCTAAGCATCACTAACTCTTAAGTGAATTTTCTTAGCGAATTGAGAATATTTCGGTATTCGGCTAAGCATCACTAACTCTTAAGTGAATTTTCTTAGCGAATTGAGAATATCTCGGTATCCGACTAAGCATCACTAACTCTTAAGTGAATTTTCTTTGAAAGTTACCTGACAGTAGCTACAACTGCAAATTTGTTCTGCTTTTGATGTTGAAGAAATGTCAGTTGATCAATCTTTCTGAAATACAATAATTGTGGTGGCCTAGATTATGAACTTTCACTTTGTGGTGATGAGGATAATACTCTTTTAGAGTTGCCCTCTGAGGTAGTAGTAAATGCTGACTACTTTTAGGAAGGATATAAAACTTCCTGAAATTCACCTTCCAAATGAGACAATAAAGATTGATGGAGGAGAAGAGAAATATCCTCCTTTATAATATTTTCTTGAAAATTATCTTTCACATGAGAGAATAACGATTACTGGAGGAATAGAGAATATAATATTTTCACTGTAATACACCTTCCAAATGAGATAAGGATTACTGAAGGAATATAATATTTTTTCCCTGTAATGCACCTTCCAAATGAGATAAGGATTACTGAAGGAATATAATATTTTTCCATGTAATTCACCTTCCAAATGAGATAAAGATTACTGAAGGAATATAATATTTTTCCATGTAATTCACCTTCCAAATGAGGCAATAAAGATTGATGGAGGAGAAGAGAGATATCATCCTTTTTAATATTTTTCTTAAACTCCCTTCACATAAGAGAATAAAGATTGATGGAGGAGTAGAGAAAGAAATATAATATTTTCCCTGTAACTCACCTTCCCAATGAGACAATAAAGATTACTTGAGGGATAGAGAATATCCTCCCTTATAATATTTTCCTGAAATTCCCTTCACATAAGAGAATAAAGATTGATGGAGGAGTAGAGAAATATAATATTTTCCCTGTAAGTCACCTTCACAATGAGACAATAAAGATTGATGGAGGAGTAGAGAAATATAATATTTTCCCTGTAACTCACCTTCCCAATGAGACAATAAAGATTACTGGAAGAATAGAGAATATCCTCCCTTATAATATTTTCCTGAAATTCCCTTCACATAAGAGAATAAAGATTGATGGAGGAGTAGAGAAATATAATATTTTCCCTGTAAGTCACCTTCACAATGAGACAATAAAGATTACTGGAGGGATACATAAGAGAATAAAGATTGATGGAGGAGTAGAGAAATATAATATTTTCCCTGTAACTCACCTTCCCAATGAGACAATAAAGATTACTGGAGGGATAGAGAATATCCTCCCTTATAATATTTTCCTGAAATTTCCTTCACATAAGAGAATAAAGATTGATGGAGGAATAGAGAAATATAATATTTTCCCTATAACTCACCTTCCCAATGAGACAATAAAGATTACTGGAGGGATAGAGAATATGCTCCCTTATAATATTTTCCTGAAATTCCCTTAACATAAGAGAATAAAGATTGATGGAGGAGTAGAGAAATATAATATTTTCCCTGTAACTCACCTTCCCAATGAGACAATAAATATTACTGGAGGGATAGAGAAATATTCTCCCTTTTCCTGAAAATTATTGCACCAAATTGCACAGCAAAATAACTCTCCTGTGTTGAATTGCAAATAGTATCAAGATAGATTATATTACCTTACAGCAACTCTAACCACGAGCCTAATTCTTCCACATAGGAAGGACAAAGTGTCTCTTTTGGTGATGATGAAAAGGCACATAGTGTGTCTACTCCATCTTCTTTAGAGTGGTGTCACACCCCAATTAATGCCAACATTATTTGGCAAATCAATTGAAGCGTCTTTCGTTCGTGAAGATACTAGTCAGCCTGCTCATCTCCTTTTAGTGTGAGGGTGCCATGTGGCAATATGCTCCGCCACATTAGCCAGTTTTTTTTATATTGAGTGTAGATCATAACCAATTTCAATGGTCTTTTCTGACCTGAAACAGTTTCATGAAAAATTCACTAAAAATAGAAAAATACACTAACCATGGATCCAAGCTTCAATTTACCCATGATAATGCTTGATTTGAGACTGAAGAAAGTGGTGACTCCTCAGTAGCCTTTCTTCTGGGGGAGAGACCTCAGTCGGCCTCTTGGGCTCTTCTTGACTCATATTCTTGATGATCGTCATAACTCTAACTGCACTCGGCCCCACGGTGGACGCCAAAATGTACATACACGAGTAGTACTTGTTACGAGCCGAATACTGTTCAGAGATATCTTCCTGATGCTAGTGCTTGATCTTCGTCCTGGATGTTGAACCGAATGGTGGGGGTATCTGCAAAGACACTCCGAACGCTCAAGTCAGTAAGAGTTAAGGTAGTGTTAAGCAAGAGATATAGGATAAGGTGTATTAAAAAGTGGGATTCAGATTGGATGTCTCATACCTGGAGTGAGACCTTATATTTATAATAAAGAATAGTAACAGATTACCTAGACGAATTGTCACCGATGCCGAAATCTTTGAGATACTATTAAATACTGAGATCCTTGAGATATTATTAAATACCGAGATTCTCGAGATTCTATTAATAATGGTGGATCGTAACCGACACCGAGATCCCCGGGATTCTGTAACAAGGGCTTCGGGAGCAGACCCAAGCCGCTATCTTATCGATCTTGCTGAAGACTGAGAACTTGTCGGTTAGGATACGACATGTTCTCGGGTAAGGGTTTTTTATTCCTCGGCGGCATGGTTCTCGGTTGGGGGGTTCTCGGCGGAAGGTTTGGGGTCTTGGCAGATCTCGACATGACCCAAGGAGTCCTCGTCTTCAGGAATGTGATCTATTGAAGTTCACATCAAAACGTTCGGCGTGGAGAGTATCCCCGAGAGTCGCAAAGTATAAGGCTTGTCTCATGCCCTTTTCAAAGTCCAAGGTATGTTCACGGATAATTGCACCGCCAAGCTCTTTGATCTCTTTGTCTTTTTCAGATATGGTAGTGCGGGCATTGGCCAAGTGCCTTTCCAACCCCCAAACATTGTCCTTTCGATGCTTTTCCAGCAGCTTCAGTTGTTCCTTTAGGGTCGTCTGCTAGAACACCATTTTCTCCCTCTCGAATGAGTATTCGTCAATTTTAGCCAAGAGAAGGGAGTTGGTTTCGTTGCCTTCCGCCAACTTTTTTGCGCACTTAGCCAGCTTCTCCCCAAGAGCAGCATGCTCTTCTTGCAGCTTAGCTAAGTCCTCAAGCATGTGTAGCTCGAGTGCCAGGTACCGGGAGTGGAGCTCTAGCCCGTTGGCTTGCTTCTCGGCCAGACTTGTTTGTTGTAAGTATTCCTGATCCCCCTCAGAAATTGTAAAGTTCAGGCCTTGGCTCATCCTCATCTGGCCGCTTAGGAGATGATAAGAATGAGCCGGGTGGACTTCAGGTTGGTCGGACTCCGCACGAGTCCGCTTGTTGGGCCGGGACCTTTCCGACGTTGTTGTCGTCCCCTTTCCTTTGGACTGTGGGGGAGGAGGAGGAGAAGGCATATCGAGCACCACTACCGGGTTGGGGTCTGCCTCTTGAGTCCTCTCAGTACTATCGGCAAGTGCTCGGTTGCGCATGCTCCTAAAAAGGATCTTTGGCATTTTCAAGATATTAGAGAGGATTCCTGCAAGACAGGCAACATTCAGCACAAGTTAACATAACGAGAAGTAACAAGCAGAAATAGGAAATAAAAAGATACCGAAAACGTTAATGGCTGTGAAGTTCCCAAGTAGGGCCTGGTAGGGTAATCGTTGAGGTAACTCGCTCAAAATTGCCAATGCCTTATACTTGGAGGCCGACAAGAGTGACGGTGGCAGGTTCTTATACATTATTGGATCTCGGGTCTAGTATAAAGGAAATTTTGGCCGATCCCCATCGAAGAATAGCGGCCTTCCGGCTTCATGGATACTTATTTTGAAGAAGTTGCCCTTAAAATTCTTATAGGTGGCGATAAAGGGCTTAAATAGAGTATTGGTAGGTTGGCTAACTAAGGAAAGCCAACTCACCAATTCCCTACCCCGTGTACAAAAATGGTGGAGAAACAGCCAAGGGGTAGGGGTAATTCCGAACGCTCTGCACAGCACCTAAAATGCTTGCATCATAGCCCAACTGTTCGGATCCAGTTGGGTAGGAGCTACATTGAGACTCGCCAGCACGCCCATGACGAAATCGTTAAAAAGGACCCTCACCCTTAAATTAGTGAAGAAGCAAGAGTACACAAAGAAATAATCCTTGTCAACTTCTTCACGGCCATGGCACACGTGGTCCAGAGGGCTGCAACGTCCGGCTATGATCGCCTCATCCGGGCAGGTATCGGCCAAGATGTTTGTATTCTTTATGAACTCGGCCACCTGCCGAGTGCAGCCAAAAGACAAAAAGAATTTAAGAACCATGGGGTCCACCTAAGAGTATCCATCGCATTGAGAACGTTCGGGACGAGACCATTCCTGTTCCTCGGTCTCGTCAACAGTTGTCGACCTATCTTCGGCATTATTAACTTCCCGTACCTGCGGAGAATCCACCTCTGGAGTTGTTGAAGATTTCCTCTCGATGCCGGTGGATGAATCGGTGGTGGCTGTGGACGAGTTACCACGACGGTTTACCCCATCGGACCACTTATGCTCGGATTCTTCAGACCTGGATGAGGAGGAGGAAGAAGACATACTGGTTTTTGGAAGGAGAAGAAGAGGCTGAACAAAAGCCGAAAGCAGAGAACAAAGAAGATGAACAGTGAAGATGTTGGAAGTGTGGGGAGAGTGAATGAGGGTGAAGAAGTATATATAGCAGAGTGTAAGAGGGCCATAATGGTAGCCGTTGAAGGGATATGTATAGAATCGGTAATGATTAACCACCTCGAGCCACGCGAAACGACTGCACTAGCCCTCAACTCTGCAACTCCCCACTCACGTCATCTCTCTGCGCGCATTAATTGACCATGCACGCTTCCTGAAATGCTCCAAAGTGAGCGTGCCACGTGGGGAGAGTTCTCGCATGTTCCATAAAGCTTCTCAGCGAAAGGCTTGGGGCAAGCTGCAATGAGGACATATTAGAAGCCCATTAGGCAAATCATATCGTCCATAGTCGATCTCATGACTAGGAGGACTTGTGTACCGGATAAGGAACATTTACCCGAGAACATGTCGTACACGAATCGACATGTTCTCGGTCCTCAGCAGAACCGATAGGATAGCGGCTTAGGCTGACCCCGAAACCCATGTAACATAATCACGAGGATCTCGGTGTCGGTTACGATTCACCATTATTAATAGAATCTCGAGAATCTCGGTGTTTAATAGTATCCCAATGATCTCGATATTTAATAGTATCCCGAGGATCTCGGTATCGGTTACGATAACCTAGATAATCTGCCACTATTCTTTATTATAAATATAAGGTCTCACTCCAAATATGGGACACACAATCTTAATTCTACTTTTTCAATACTCCTTATCCTATATCTCCTGCCTAACACTACCTTAACTCTTACTGGCTTGAGGGTCGGAGTGTCTTCGCAGTTACCCCCTATTCGGTTCAACATCCAAGGACGAAGATCAAGGGCTAGCATCAGGAATATATCTCCGAATAGTATTCGGCTCGTATTAAGTACTATTCTTGTAAGTACAACTATAATTATCTTTATTAAAATAGTTAATTTGTAAAGTATATATATATATATATATCCTTCAATTACACAACATAATACATAATTTTTTTTTCTTAACATATTGTAACAATAGATAATATAATAATGGAGTAAACATGTACATTAAAGAAACACTACAACAGAATAGCCTTTAAATAGCGATTTCGCATGACTTATAACAGCGGTTAAAAAGCTATTAAATGAGGTGCTATGATAGAGTCTGACTTTAGATAGCGGTTAACTAACCGCTATTAAAACTATATTTTAGATAGCGATTCATGTGGAACAGCTATCTAAAGTGATATTTTAGATAGTGGTTCACCCATACAACCGCTATCTAAAGTGATAGTTGATAGCGGTTGTATAGGTGAACCGCTATCTAAAATATCACTTTAGATAGTGGTTCCACATGAACTGCTATCTAAAATGTAGTTTTAATAGCGGTTAACTGTGGAACCGCTTACTTTTATTTTGTTTAGATAGCGGTTCCGCGAACCGCTATCTAAAGTCCCAAGTAAAAAAAAAATTCATTTAAATTTTGAAATTCAAATTTTTTTCTGATCATTTGTACCTGATAGACCACAATTTAAACAATACATGTAATTTATTCAACAAAATCCAGCCAACATACAATATTCAGTCAAATAATAACAAAACAATTCAAAATTTGCTCAATGAAAACTAAAATTTAGATGAAAATACAATGGTGGTACATATACATCAAATAATAAAAATGAATCAAAAAATCTCTAAGAGTCTATGGTGCGGATTTTGTCCTTCAAAAATGTATGGTAGAGATATGCACACCATTCCTTTTGTAGCTGCTCAATTCTAACATCTGGAAAGGTAGCAATGCGAGATTCTGGAAAATACTGCAAACATAAGATAGAAAAGAAAATTACAAAAGTTAAATACTAAATTAGATAAATAATGACAATACATTATTCTTTGATATAAACATAGCTATAATGCAAAAATGGTTCTTACATTAACTGGAATAGTAGTTTGTCCATACTACAGTGCATCTCCAATGAACAAGGCTACGTAATATCCACAGTCATCTGAGTTCATTTGCTTAGGACACTTTATAAACAAAAAAAACATAAAGATAGATTAGAATAACCATCAAGTCAAATAAGTATGAATGAGAACATATATTGGGGTACACTTGATACCTGTACACTGACCCATCTTGTTTGATTCATCTTTGTCTTTGGAGTTCGAAGCTTCCTTTCAGCTCTATATGCAAGTAGGGCACTGAAATAGCAACAAGTTAATATAAATATCTTACAGTATATCCAATTGACATGCGAAACAGTCATATGAGTTTACTTACTTGTTAAAAAGGTTGAGCATATGTGTTATGTTCTTATAGTGACGGCGTAATGGATCAAAATAATACAATGTCTCATCCCGAGTATTGATGGCAATTAGAATCCAATGCTCACTAAAATTATTGAACACAATTTTAAATAACAATTAAAACATATAATGAGCAAATAAATATATGAAAGTAATCGATCAATCACAGAAGAATAACTTACCTGACATTATAAGGAGCAAATACCAAGTGATCCTGACCCAAATGAAGCTTCAACATGTCTGCTATATGTTGATGTGGGTTGACATTGAGCCTCTCATCAAGCTCATATGGAGATATGAAGGAGAACCTACTTTCAATATCAGTACCATGCAAGTAGGCATCACACAAATACCTTATAATACAATTGAAGATCAACAATGAATTAAGTTCAATATACATCAACATAAAGTAACCAGCCTAAGCAAATAGAAATTAAGTATTTATTATTACCTTATGTATAAGCAAATGCTAGAGGCACTTAGCCACTGACGACGGATAACCTCTAGCATGTTCTCCTTCCCCACAGCATCATGAAACTCCTTTCCCCAATACTTCTCAGGTAATTGAATATTAGCATATTCAATTGCCTGATCGCTCCTAACAAATAGTTTCATCATGTCTAAGCATGCACCACCTTGAGCCAAAGCCATGTCACTAAGTTCGGATGAAGACACAACACCCTTTTTCTGGGGACCAACAATTGATTCCTTTGTGTGGCCTGATTCTATTTCCTTGCCCTTAGTTGATGTTGCTTGAACCTAAAATTAATCATGCAAAGTTTCAATTAACTATCACTAAATGAAAGTTAAATGTGTAATTGGTATAATAAATTAACTGTGATACCTTTGGTCGTAAAGTGATTAATATGACAAAGGCCAAGCAACATAGGTCCCAATTGCATCTCTCAAGCATAATAAGGATGCTTCTTCAACCGGAATGGGCAATGCTGTCTCTTCTTCGTGACGTTGCACTACCTCTAGCGAGACCTTTGCATGGTCTGGAGGAAGGGGTCGTGAATGCAAGGTCTACCCTTCCATTGGTTGATGTACTCTTCCTCGTGCAACTATGCGGTAGGGGTTTTTCAAATGTAACATGCAATCATGATCACCTTACATGAAAAAAAAGTTATAAGACATACATATTGACATCGCTTAATCAAGTCTTAATTATAAATAAAAGTCATACCTGTGGGATCTCTGTAGATCCAACTGGGGTGCAACTACCTATATGGCTATCTGTAGGGGGTGGTGTCATTGCCTGTGGCACCTGACTAGGCATAAAAGGGGGCATTCCTTGACCCCCGGTCAATTGGGCCACAACCTGTGTCAAATGAGATAGTTGAGACTTCATATTTTGCCACTCAGCGGATGATGGATGTGGAGTTGATGATGATGACCCAAAAACAAGCTTCTGATTGACTCCAAACCCGGCAGCTCTAACCCTACCAGGATGCTCCGGTACACCCAACACTTGAGACAAAATATCATGTCTCCCAGGTGAGGATGACCCAATCTCTGGGATACTCTGTGATAAAGTCTCCTACACATAACAATACAATAACACAGTAAAGGTAAACAAAAATCAAATACATAGGTTTTTTAATAGAGACATTCAAGCTAAGTATATCACTTACAAATTGATCGACCATTTTTTGGACTCCTTCATCATACCCACCCTTCTTGTCAACCCTTGCAGTCTTCCATAACACATGTCTAGGTACAGAAGTGAGGGACGATTCAGATTAAGCTTTCTGTCAAAAATGCAAAACAATTCAGAAAGCTCCCATTGAGAAAGAGAACAAGAACCCTAATAAAAACAAAGAATAGACATTGTACCAGCTCTTGCTCCAACTGAGCATATCCCTTCGAGGCCCTCCGATATCTATAGGACATTCCCTTTACCCTATCAGCATTAGCCTGACTTTCTTTCTACAATTATACATACCAAATTAATTATTTGAAGAATTTATGGATCCAAGAGACTAGTTTTATGAAAATTACAAAAAAGTCAACAGTGGTGGATTGCCAAACAAACTCGTCCCAATGCTCGGTTACCGTAGCAAACCGCTAATACTTCTCAGGAGGTTGACAAACACCGTCCTCATTTGTACCACGGATTACCTTTCGTAATCGTGTCCGGAAGGAACGTAAATCACGTCCAGCTAAAGACATAACAAAGTCCTTGTGCTCCAATTGCACCTCAAAGATTTGCTAAAAATAAAAAAAGTAAACCAAGTGAAAATCATAACATTACTTCTACGAAATTGTGTAATTCAATAAGAATAAATGAAATTTAACCAAACTTGGTACTTGAACTTGATCCCATATGTTATCCTTCAGCAAGGTAGGTACATTAGTCCAATCAGAATAACTAATCGGCACTGTACTCCTAGTCACATATCCTATGAAGTGTGCAAATTTGGATTTGTTAGGATCTACCGGCTGGCCCTTAGAATTCCATCCAACCTGTACATTATCATGCAAGTTGTTAGAAAATAAAAAAAACAAGAAAAGACATTATCGAACAATCACATCTTCTCCTTACCGGTAATTTCTGTCCTAACTTCCTTGATTTGCTCACCGATTTCATTTTCGTCAATCCTCTAGTATTCTTCTTCTTCAACTCAGCAAATTTAGGAGAATGGGCCCCTTCCATATTATCTGAAAATGTCATCTCTGCAAAAAAAAAGACAATTAACAAAACATAACATAAAATGAATTCTCTAATGCACGTTATTGAGATTATAACATACAAATAACACGTAAAATACATATATGTCAGACCTTCGTCGTTTCTTTGAACCACTTCCATGTTTTCTAATTCCCTTTGTGGTATGAAATGATGGATTTAACCAAACACCCTCTTTATGGTTATTTCTTGCATAAAAATCTCCATCATCCATTATAGAATTACCAAACAATGTTGGGTCCATGCTCATAAAAGGATCGTCTTCCACTAAAATTGGCGTTTCTTCCATGTTTTCGGCGTTAGTGAAAGCATTAACTTTATTTGACCATAACACAATAGACCATGCATGGTCATTAGGATCTATGACATAAAATACTTGTTGAGCTTGCGATGCAAGGATAAATGAGTCATTCTCATAACCAATCCGCTTGAAATCAACCCTTATGAAGCCTAACTCATCACATTGAACCCCACTATTATTCTCAACCCATTTACATTTGAACACAGGAACTTGAAAACCCACATAATCTAATTCCCATATTTGTTCAATACAACCAAAGTAAGACATCTTCGCATATATGGGATTTTTATCCTTTGCACTTGAAATATGTAAGGATTGAGCAACAAGAGTTACACCACTATTCTGCACTATGCTTTGTTCGTCATGTTCTTTTGTGTAGAATGTGAACCCATTAATCAAGTAGGCAGTGTAAGAAAATGCATCAATACAAGGACCCATTGATAACCATCAAACTTTGTCTTCAACACTCTCCTCAGATACATGATCCTTTAGCCATGAAATGAACTTCTGATTATGCTCTTTTGTAATCCAGGCTTCACCTCTGTTAGGATTACTAACCTTCAAAAGTTGTATATGCTTGGTAACATAAGGGTCAATTTCTGGATTATTTTGTAAGACATACAAGTGTGCTTGCTCCCATTGTAGTCTGGGGATCTCTACAACTTTACAACCAGAAATACCTTCTCCTAAGATTTTTCCTATGTGACAGGATCTTGGTAGACCGATTGGTTCTACATTTGACAAATAATCATTGCAAAATTCAACTGCTTCTTCAACTAAATATCTTTCAGCAATACAACCCTTTGGTCTACTTCTATTCTTGACATACCCTTTTAATATCTTCATATATCGCTCGACAGGATACATCCATCTCATATATGCAGGGCCACACAATTTAGTCTCTTCAACCAAGTGAATTGTCAAATGAACCATAATATCAAAGAAAGAAGGTAGGAAATACATTTCAAGCTCACACAAGGTTTCACATATCATGTTTTGCAACACTGGTAATTTTGCGGGATCAATGACTTTGCTACAAATTGTCTTGAAGAAAAAACAAAGCTTGGTAATTGACACACGAACCTTTCTGGGTAAAATAGATCATACTGCTATTGGTACGATATTCTCTATTAATATGTGACAATCATGAGATTTTATACCCTTTAACTTAAGATCTTTTAACGATACAATACTCTTCAAATTTGATGAGTAGCCTTCTGGAACCTTCACTAAATAAAGGCATTCACAAAATGCACGTTTCTCATTTCTAGAAAGAGTAAATGCTGCCGGTGGTAAAAATGTTCGTTTTCCTTTTTTAATTGGTGTCAGTTCAGCTCGTATTCCCATATTCATCAAGTTCAATCTCGCATTGATGCCATCTTTTTTCTTTCCTGGCATGTTCAAAAACGTACCAAGCAGACTTTCACATATATTTTTTTCAATATGCATAACATCAATAAAATGCCTAACATAAAGAGATTTCCAATATGGTAACTAAAAAAAAATAGACTTCTTCTTCCAACCTCCAGTAGGCAGTTCTTTGGCAAACGGTTTATCAAAATTCGTTTGAACATGTTCTACCTCTTCAAAGATTTCGTCTCCAGTTTTCAAATAGGGACATATTCGCTCTTCAGTATCTCCGTTAAATGTCTTTTTCATTCTTCTAAAAGGATGATTACGTGGCAACCACCTCTGATGACCCATAAAAACGTTCTTATGACAATTACCAAGTCTAATATAATTAGTATTATTAGAACATACAGGGCATGCACATTGTCCTTTTATGCTATATCCAGAAAGATTTCCATATGCAGGAAAATCATTAATTGTACCGTATAACATAGCCCTAACTGTGAATGTTTCTTCTTTGAACTCGTCATAGACCTCAACACCGCTATCCCACAACATCTTCAAATCTTCAATTAAAGGAGATAGATACACATCAATGTCATTACCGGGTTGTTTAGGACCAGAGATTAACAATGAAAGCATCATATATTTTCGCTTCATGCAAAGTCAGGGAGGTAAGTTATATACAATTAGAATCACCGGCCATGTACTGTGCGTGCTACTTTGCATTCCATGAGGATTCATTCCATTAGTTGCTAAGGCAAAACGTATATTTCTTGTTTCAGCTGCAAAGTCTTCATATTCATCATCAAATCTTTTCCACTGAGGCGAATCTGCTGGATGCCTAAGCTTACCATCTATAATCCTACCTTCGAAATGCCAATTAAACTGCTTTGCAGTCTTAGGACTGCGGAAAAACCTTCTCAACCTTGGTATAATTGGAAAATACCACATAACCTTGGCTGGTGTAGATTTTTTTCTTGACATATCGTGACGCCTTACACTTTGGACATTCTGTAAACTATTCATACTCGTTTCGAAACAAAATACAGTCATTAGGACATGCATGGATCTTTTCATGAGTTAAACCAATGGAACCAAGGATTTGCTTTGCATCATATGTTCTCCTAGGTAGGACATTGTCTTCTGGTAGCATGTCATTTAATAAGATTAACAGATCAGTAAAACCCTTATCACTCCATCCATGTGAGGCTTTTAAATTGTAAAGCTTCAAAACGGCACTCAGCCTTGTGAAATTGGGGCATCCTGAGTACAACGGTGTTTCTGCATCATCTTTTAATCTGTCAAACATCCTTGGGCAGTCTCTAAGATCTTCTTCAATAACATTGGGGATGTCTTCAACATGATCATTTTCCTCAGAATTTAATGTCTCCGAGTTAAAGGTATTTACATCCATCCTAAGTGACGAAATATCTCTTTCTATCTCACCATGTTTAGTCCAGTTTATATATTTATCATCAATTCCATTACACATTAGATGTTCTTCCAACTCTTCAACATTTACTAGCATCATATTCAAACAACACCAACAAGGACAAGAAATAAGGTTTCGGTCATCACTATGGTAAATTGCAAATTGAATAAACTCCTTCACTCCATCTTCGTATACTTTGCTCAAACGACCGGCTTTCATCCAACTTCGGTCCATATTTCCCTGAGTGACATTACATTTGTTAGTTCCTTTTTGTTTTTCGGGTTTCTTTTTCTCCATAGGACTCTCAACTCTCCCACTTGGTTGTGCTTGGTATGCAAAGAAATATTTACTAATCTTATGAATATTGAACTTGGTAAAAAAAGGGGATTTAAAAACTGAAAAATAAGATTCTGAAAGAAGATTCTTTGAATATTCAAATTACGTATTGAATTTGTATTCTTGTATCCATAATTCAAAAAGGATTTTTTGACTATTGCCTAAGAATGAAGGGGCTATAAATAATAGCTATAAATTCTATTTATTTATTGCTATTTGTAAGTTTATGAAATCAAGTTTTGAGTGTTTTATGAATGAATATAAATGAAGGCATTGAGCTTTCTAAACATCACAGGTGAAATAGAAAAAAACTCAATCATAATTCTTCTCTCTCTTCTCTCCCTTGCAGTAGATCTAGGGTCTAGACTACTCTTTGTTTACTCTGCTATTAGATACCAGAAAAACAACAATGAATGGTTGTGGCTTTCAACAACTCAAAGTGCATAGCACAGAGAGGGAGAGACAAGCGCTCTTCACCTTCAAACAAAGCAATTATACATAGTTTTGGCATTCTGTTCAAACAAAGCAATTATACATAGTTTTGGCATTCTGTCTACTTGGACGAACCATGAAAATAATAGAGATATGTGGTTTCTTTTATAACCACATACCCAAAGCATCACAAACAAAGTCCCTGATGTGGGACTCTTTCGCATTTTGATTAAACCTAGGGCAACAGCTCACGCGAAATACATGCAGAATCAATGAAATTTTCACTAGTCTAGAACCTTGGTATAATCGGAAACATAAAATAAACCACCAAAATCAAATAAACAGTGGGAGTTTACAAGAAACATTGAAAAAAAGGGGGTTTTCATGCAAATCCACCCTCTGTACCAATCATCCACCGAACAAAGAACATAACTAGATTTCTTATAATGATAAAAAAGCGAAGTAATTGAAAGAAAGAGAGAAGAAATTGACTCACCCGTTATGGTGAGAGTCCGAATGATGGTGCGAAAGGAAAAGGCGAGAGCAACGAAACAATGGAGGGTTATCAGAGAGTGCAGAGACAGTGCAGAGAGAGCGCGAGGTTAAAGAAAGGGGTTTAGGTTTTTAAAAATTAGGACTTTAGATAACGGTTCCACAAATGACCGCTATCTAAACTACATTTCTTATAACGGTTAGGCAGAAACCGCTCTCTAAAGTGACTTTTAATAGCGGTTGGGTAAGAACCGCTGTTAAAAGGCAAGACATTAGATAGCGGTTACTGAACAACCGCTATTATATCTTACTTTAGATAGCGGTTCCTACCCAACCGCTATTAAGAGTCACTTTAGAGAGCGGTTAGGCACAAACCGCTATGTAATCTATATTTTTAAAAACGGTTTCTCTTAACCGCTATCTAAAGTGCCGTTACAAGAACTCGATTCTGTTATAGTGAAATAACTAATACAATTGCTTGTAATAGGTATAAGTATGAACTTAGTAGTATGAATAATGTTTAAATAGAGAATTTAATCAATACAACAGTAGAATTGGAAGGTAGACAAAGAAGAAGCAACTATCTTCATTGGGAGAAATAATATGACTACATGCATAATGAGCTCATCCCACATAGACCTTTGAATTAAACACTTTCTTTGTTCCTTATGCTTTTCATTGGGCCCTTATGATTCAAATAGTATACTTGCTAGCTCTTTTGTTTAACTAATTTTTGTTTTAATTCCTTCTCATCATTTTCCTTAAATTGCAAATTTCAGCATTGCTAATTTGTTTGCACATTACAGTACTCCCTCCATGCAACCTTGTCCTTAAGGTTGAGGTGAGAAAATGATTCTTGTAAGTCTCATTTAATTAAAACTTGCAGTATTGAATGAAAATTTATGATAATAATGCGAGAATCCAAAACTTTTGATGGATGCACAAAGGGACCGAATTCAGATGTGGTTGAATACAAAGGTTGGTATGTATCAAAAGGACTTCCTTTGTATTCTATAAGGAGTGAAACATGAAACACATGATATATTCTTCCGATGCTTGTTGATAAATTTGACATTTATGCACAAAATTTTGAATTTATTATTGCATACTTGGCTAGAAAAAATTGTCAACAAATACAACTAATAATTTTTGAAATAGTAGAATATTTTTTAGCTCTCCGATGAGGCAAGGGCATAAAGTGGAAAAAACTAAACTATATTTGTGCAGTAACAATGTTAGCTCTAGTTTCATATCTGCAGGTAACTTAGGCAATAAAAAAGGCTATATATCCTTATCAACAATCTTCATGCTATACACTTCCATAATGGCATAAGCATTAAGCATGTGCCTTATATGATGTAAATGTGCCTACAAAGGAGTATGATCCACATCACCTTATAGTGTCACAATTTATCATTATGCAGAAATTTGAAGTGTTATAATGCCTCGTAATCAACCACATGAAGACCAAGGCTTTTCAACCAATTGAGTCCCACGATAAGGTTTGCTCCTAAAGTAGGAGTAAATAAATAGTCAACTGAAACATGTTCCCCTGAGCTTGAATAAGAAGTTTTTGGGTTAAGCCCTCTGTTGCCATATAATTACCGTTTCAACCATCACTTGGAACATAGGTGTCAGTTCAGCGGAAGCCATAAAAATTTTGCCATTAAATAATATATATAGTTAGAGATCATTAAAGATATCAAATTAATATCTACATATAGTACAAATCTCACATTTAAAATTTATTTATGTTATAATATTAAAACCTATTCTATTAAGGTTCTTATGGTTCATGAGATTAGGTTTGTCACATCATAGATTAATGATCCCTCTCTCTGAGTCATGTGTCATTGTTTACCACCACAAACTCCCTTCTCCTTTATTGACATCATAGTGTAGGCATGAAGATTTTCAAAAGTCCAGTGAAGAATTAGTTTCTAGAAACTTTAACGATTAAGAGATATATTATAGAAGAAGTCATTGAATCTTTTGTAAATTAAATGTTGAAAGTAAAATTTAATAAGATTTTCATTGAATTTTGTTTAAATTAAATGTCGAATGAAAAATCTACCAAGTCTTGATACAACAAGAATTAATAAATAAGTATTTATAAGGTGTACATATTGAAACTAAATATAGAGAAGAAGTGTTTCAAGCAAATTTATATATACTAAATAACAAGTGGGTATTAATAAAATATAAGAAGACATTCATAATATGATTTAAAGAACAAATAATGAAAGATCTTACAATTTTAAAAATTAATATGATTAGTAATTGAATTTAAGATTAGTGTCTTATATTGTATAGGATATGTAACAATCTTAATATTGGATATGAATTTTTATTTGTGAGTGAGAATAAATTAATAAAATTATTATTATTATTATTATTATTTAAAAAAAAAAGAAAAAAAATATAAAATAGAAAAAAAAAAAGAAAAAAATATATATAAAAAAAAGTCCGACCACCTTCCCTTTCTCTCTTCATTTTCATTTTTCTCCATCTTTCTGCTCACAAAATTCTCCTTCTCTCCATCTTCAACTTTATTATTCCAATCTTACTCAAATTTTCACGTTTCATTCTAAATCAAGGTAATTTTACTCAAATCTTAACTTCCAATTTTATTATTACTGTTTCAAATCTTAGATTAACGGTAAATTTTTTGATTTAGGAAGGATTGAGTTTAGAAGTTCTCCAAACTTCTCTATTTTTTATTATTCAAGAATTTTAAGATAAGGTGAATTTATTCCTTTCTCTAATCTGCAATGTATGATGTTTTATGTGTTGTTTGTATGTGTTTGATTTTGGAAATGGAGAGTTAAACCACCTTAAACAGTGAAGTATTACTATGTACTGTGTCAGGGAATTAAAATTTCGCTAAATGCACAAAAAAAGATCGCTCAACGGAGGTAAATTCGCGAATTGGATCTAAAAAAATGAGTTAAAAATTTTGATTACTATTTGCACTTCTGTTTTACTATTTGTACCCTGTTTTACCATTTGCACCTCCAAAATGATTTTTTTTTATTATTAAATGATATTTAAAGATGAGAAGTTGGAACTAAACTACTTGGAGTGTAGGAAAGTTATGAGATTTGGATAGTAATGTCTTTTCAAATATAAATTTTGTGTGGATGAGTCATAGAGATACACTAGGGTTTAGTTCAGGAAAGTTCAATAACTTGGGAGAAATGAAGGATGATGAAGTGGCTCAGGCATCGATGTGCACGATGTGCTTGGGCACTTCGTTCCTGACTGAATCGCTGACTATGCTTTTTGCCAAAGGGGTTTGTGCGCACACATTGTATCTGTGGAGCATAGTGCTAACCAGCAACTATCCACACCGGTGTAAGGCCAACATCATCTGGGTAGTGAGGTTGGCAGCATTTAGGGGTCCCAAAATAACAGTAGAAATTGTGAGATATGACGAAAGTGAAAGATGAAGAGATTGACTATCTAGAATTCATATTATATTAATACTAATTCTTACTTACATGTTTACCAACTGTTTGATTGATTGAGATTCTTTATATTGAACGGATTTTATTGAATTTACTTTATTTTTTTTATATTTTTATCATCCTTTTATTTTATTTCATTGTATATATATTAGGATTACGAATAGGAAGAAACTCACTCTTATACTCAATATTTTAAGGACAAAGCAATGACAACCCAATGTCATAGGGTTAGATTAGTAGATGTACAGTATAACTGTAGTTTTAATGAGTTGTTTTGAAAATACTAGCAAGTAGGATTTTATAAATACTTAATATCACTTGGAATGGACAGACCTGATTCAGTTATCTCCGTAGACGCACGTGTATCATATAGCGTGCTCTTTTGTATTGGGGTAATAGAAGGATCAACCACATGTTTAACTACGATGTATATAGAGGGACAATACGACCTCCTAGACCTCTAAGTTATCAGTTCCAATTCCATGACCATGATGCAACCGGTCTACCTACAAGGGTGACAGGAGCAGAAATCACAACCGATGGGGAGACATCTCGTTGTCAGACCTCTCGTCTGACGAGTTGAAAACCTTCGAGACTCTGTGTGAAGACCTCTCTCCTTAGACATGATAGAATGTTTCATAGTTTAATAGGAACCTGTTAGATGAGACTCCATATATGTGACACTTTTATTTAAAATGGTTTATTCATATTTTTATAATTGTAAATATTATATCCTGATTCCATGTTATATAGAATAGATAATTTTCATTATATTTATTTTTTACACTTTAATTATGGAAAGTTCATAAAATTGCATTTTTGTTGTTGTTAGTGGTATGATGAGAGAAAAAGTATAGTGAGATTCAAGGAAATGTACAATAAATAAAAGAAAACTTGATTTTACACAAGTTTGTTCCAATTTGAGTTATGTCTCTTTTTCTAAAAAAAATTCTAGACAGAATCTACCTACACAAATATATACTAATTTAATCACTTCTAATTTACACAAATATACTAAGTCATTCTTAAAAAAAATTATCTCCTCTTAAATTATCTCTTCTTAAATTAAGAAATAAATATATAAAGTTATTCTTAATTATTAAAAAGATTTGATAAAAAATTTATAAACAAATATTATTCTCTTATAGAAATTATATATGAAATGTAACCATCTTTCAAATAAGTGTTTAAAGATCGCATAATCATTGCACATACGTGATAGATATTGATGTGGTAGGATTAAAAGTTTGAATAAAGTTTGTTATCTTATTTGCATGGATAATGAGGAAGATACATACACAAACAAAAACAAGTGAACGCAACATTACTATTTTTAAGGGGGCAAAATCATGTCATTGCCTTTGATCTAGTAGAGGGTCAGGAACCATGCTACATGAAACAAATTGCCTACTGAACTCATTTCCCCTTTTAAGTGAAACAAGGCTTTCCATGTATCTAGCAGCTCTTAACGACCCGTTTTTTCCATGTACTCGAAGATCCTGCATTTGTTCCGTCTCAGATTCATAGTCCTGCCACACCAATTCTTCGTTGCAGCTGCTCCAAAGAAATTGATTCCTCCCATAAAACCCCACAAGCTTGTGAATCTCTTCTATGGGTTCAACACTGTATTGCTTAACCCAAGACCCTTCGTCCCAATAATCTTGCATTATCCACACGTCAAAGGACTTCTTTTGTCCCCTTACAGGATAAACAATAACACCAATAGTAGCAGATTCGTTAAAGGGTACAAGAGTTGCAAATTCTTCCTTTGCAGAACCACGTATTCTTGGTACCTTTATCTTCCTGAAGGATTCACTAACCATGTCAAATGCTAGAACACTATCTTCTTTTCTACCAGAGTCATCAACATAGCCCCACCAGTGGCAACAATTGTTCACATAAGTATAAACCCAAGATGAACCCCAAATTTCAATTGGAAGTGGGATAGCAGCATCAAGTTTTCTCCAAGAGTTGTGATTAAGGCTATACATCTCAGCTGTCCAATACCCAGCTTTTCTTTCATTTGTTTCCATCAACCAAATGTCCCTTATCACAACAACTTTGTAGTCATTAGTTTTGGAGTCAAAGCCAAACCCAGAATGGTCACACAATGAATAAGTCTCACTGGAACCGCTTAAATGGAATTCAGGCAAAGCCTTAAACTGTCTCAAAGAAGGGTTAATCATGACATTCGGATTGCCTTCAAGGAAGTATATGCCATTGCAAGGACCCCAGATTTCAGACCAATACTTGTGCTCAGAGTTGTATGCACAGGGAGGGTTCAAAACATCAGAAGAAACAAGTTTTTTTGGATCATTTGCTTTCCAAGAAAGATGAGAAATGTAAGTTTTAAGATTTGAAAGAAAGGGTCTGCGAATGACCAAGAGATGCTTCTCTTGGTTTTGAAGACTGTTGTGGACAACATAGTAATTGAAGATAAAATAAGGGTCAGTTAAGAGATCGAACCAGGACTTGCACACGCGTTTGCACTTCAGCAAGTCTTTCGCCGGCAACCTCGAGAGGATGTTCGATACCAATTCTTGAGGCAAATATAGCTCCATGCTTACCTTCTCTTGTTGTTTTCCTTCCTCTGCTGTCTTGGTTAATAGCAAGCTGTGAAGTTTCATGATTTTGGTTTGGAGGATGACAAAAATTTGAAATAGAAAAGAGAAAAAAAAGCAAATGGGGAAAATCATGGTTATTGCTTTACTGTGGTTAGGTCTCATGATGAAATGGCAAAAGCAGGTTATCTTTGGAACTACAATCCTAGATTTCATGGAGAAAGTTTATTATGTGGTTCAGTTCTGGTTCGAAATTATTATGGTCAGTATTTGTTCGTGAAGTATGAGTTAATGGCAGTGGGTTCCACCCTTTACTACTAAAAGAAACAGTGCACCTTTGTGATTATGATATGTATTTACCATATTTTCTTCCTCAGTTACTCAATATTAATTAGAGTGTTTAAAATGGAATTAATTAAAAAATAAAAAATTGAATGAAAATTTTGAAAATGGATGAATCTTGTCGAAAAAAATATATTTATTATAAAAAATAATTATCTACTTATTTTATAACTCTTTTTCTTTTAAAAATTAGAGGATTAAAATAAAATTTATTTTAAATTTAAGACTAAAAATATAAGTAAAAGAAAATAAGATTTGAGATATTATTATATTTATTTTATTTAGCCTGTATTTATTTTAATATGTATTTAAAGAGAGAAAAAAAATTAAAAAATAAGATATTTTTCTCAAAATTAAAAAAAAATAAAAAGTATTATTCTAATAAAATATTTTTTTAGATATGCTAAAAAAGTGTTATACATTCATAATTCATAATTGATTATAAGATTACTGATTTTTTTTAAATAATAATAATAAATAAATAAATAATATTAAAATAATTAATACAATTATTAATAATATTATAAAATAATATTTATTTTATTATAATTTTAATAAATAATTAAAATATTATTAAAAATAAAAATATTTAAAAAAATTAAAATTATTTTAATAAAAATAAAAAATATATATTAATAATAAATAAAAAATTTTATTTTCTTTTATTTTTACTTTTTCTTTTCTCTTAATTCAACAATTTTTCTTTTTCTTTTCATCGTTTAATTTTTTTTTCACTCTCAAATCCTCACTTCAATTCAATTCAATCAAATCAAATTAAATCAAATCACAAGTCAACCTTACCGTCTATGCATAATGCTTCAACCAGATCACTAATTGTTTTCTGGTGGTTACAATTCAAGGTTCCGTACAAAGCGTTGATTTAAAATTTTCATTTTTTTTCTGTGTTTTAACTTCAACAAATGTAGCAAAGCTACACGTTTATCTTATCTTTATTTTTCGAACCACCACCTTACATTTTTCGCCCCATGAATAGTTAGTTTTTTAATTTAAAAAAAAAATCATATTTGCAAGTATGTTTGATCAAGCTTCTTCACAAGTTTTATGGAAAAAAAATTAATAATTATAAAAGATTATATATTACATTACTTTTAGTTTATTTAAAAATTATTTCATTTTTCTTTTCTAAAAATATTTAAACATACACAAACTTTGGAGGCACCTTCCCAATCTAAATGTTTGAAAAGTAAAAGAAAAAAAATACAAAATTAGGTGGAGGTTTGAAAAAATTTCCTCTTCCCTACGAAGCTTTTTGCAGTCCTGAATAATTGCAATTTCCAAACATGTATGTTCGTTCTGCCACAGTGCAACAGGTTCTTTACAGTTTCAAATACAAAAATATATATGGCAATCGTTTATTCAATACACGATAATCATAATTTATTAAAAATATTATATTTACGTTAATTATATTATACTAAGCACAAATAAATTATATTTAATAAATTAAATTTTAAAATTATATTAAATATAAATATAATATATTTAACAAATGTTATACGAATATCACGATACTATTTAAAATAATGCATAGTCAAATGGTAGAGTTTTGCTACTTTTTCTCCATTCAAGAGAGTCTCTCCTTGAATACTTAGTTGTTTGCACTTTTTACTATTGACTTTCACAAAAATAAAGCATATGTACAAGTAATAGTGTTCACATTATAATATCCCTCACTAAATAAAGCATACCTACAAATAATAGTGTTCAATTATAGTATATACTATAATATAAATTATTATCTATAAATAGATATAAAATTTTTATAAGATTAAATTAAATTTAAAAATAAGTTTTAAGAGTTTATCCTATTTTAATAAAATTCAAATTACTTATTTGATTTTTATAGTTGAATAAATTTTACTTTTTTAATCTTATCTTTGAAAATTGTTCATTTTTATATATTATTTTTAATATTTTTAATTCCTAAATTTAGATGATAGAAATTAAAAATATATAAGGACTAAAGTGGATGTGTAGAGAATAAAGTAGATGGTTTTTAAATATAAAGAGATTAATAAATTGAAATGAGATTGATCATCCATCTACACAATTTCAGAGGAGAATAAATTAAATCAGCATAAAATATAAAAAATAAAATAAAATAAATAAAAGTTAATACGAATAAGTATTTTTCATGGTTTTTCATTTTGTATTTTCAAAATTTAATTTTTTTTAAATATGGAAAAACACATTTAATAGAAATTATTTATAGACATAAATATTTTACCAATAATTATTATTTTTATCTTATAAAATATAATTTAGTCATATATATTATATTGTAAGTTTAAAGCTTTATTTCATATAAATTTATAATATATTAATTTATTTATATTTTTATCCTAGATTTAAATTTCTTATTTTTGTATTTTGTTAAAACCTAAATCTAAATACTATGATATTGTTGATTTAAATTTATGTACGTACTTTTATAATAAATCCATAAAATTATATTTTATATTTAAGTTTAATTTTTATTTGTTATAAAATTATCGTATTATATTTGTTTGATATAATAATAATAATAATAATTTTTTTTAGATCAGCAAAAATAGATATATTAATAAAATTGGTACCAGAAGTACCAAAAACAATTACAAGTACATAATTGTACAAAGGTGTGCGGAAAATTCAGCAATTAACAAATAATTATCCCTCCCATTACTATTGAATGACTTAACCTACCCAACACAAGATAAAGAATTTATACACCATTGAGCAAAAGTCCCAAAATTCTTGTTAACTCTATTGATGATCCATGACCAAGTTCTGACTTGAATTAAACTAAAAATCTCTTCAGCACTTACTTTTTCATTCCGAAATAACACCTCTTTTCTATGTAGCCAAATAGACCAAATTACTCCAACCCTGAGTATATTCCATACACTCTTAAGATCTTTATTTCCCGTCATCCGACAATGTTGAAGTAAATGCCTTTTTAGATTACTTGCCCTACATGTACTTATTCCAAACCACAAATAACATTTATCCCAAACAGCACTAGCTACCTTACATTCAAAGAATAAATGTTCAACGTTTTCACTTTGCAGTCCACATAAATCACAATTAAGATTTGCCAATTGGATTCCTCTTTTTTGTAAGTTGTCCTTTGTTACTATTCCTCCAATTGCCGCTCTCCAAACCAGATGTACTGCTTTAGGAATTGCTTTAATCTTCCATAGCCTTGTGAAAAATTCTTTATCCTCCTCTTGCAAGTCTTGGTCCTGTTGAAAACTCTCCCATATAAGATTATATGCAGAATGTATAGAGTAACTTTCCAGCTCACCACTCTTCCATAACCATTTATCTTCGTCACCCTCTTTTGGCTGCTTAGAATTTATAATATTTATTAATCTTTCCAATAGGAGTTCTTCCCACTGAAACCACCCCCTCCTCCACCTCATATTCCACTCCCATTCACCTTCCTTCCAGCAACCCATTTCCTCAATAGTCCCATTCTGATTGATAGAGTTGAGATACAACCTATGGAATTTGGATTTAAGTGTTTCATCCCCTACCCATTTGTCATGCCAGAACTTAATCTTCCTACCATTCCCCACCTTCCATTCAATTTCATTTTGAAACCATTTCCCTTCCACTTCATTTGCCCCACAAATTTTTCTTAGATCTCTCCACCAAGTAGAACAATCATTTTTTCCTATCAAATCATCTAGACCTCTCCAGCCCCCATATTTTGATAACATTACCTGTTTCCATATCCCTCCACTTTCATGTTCAAGTCGCCACCTCCACTTGGCCAAAAGAGCAATATTAAAACACCTGATATCAGTTATTCCGAGCCCCCCTTTGCATCTTTCTTTACAAACTGTATTCCACTTCACCCAATAGATTTTCCTCCCGTCATTCCCCACCCCCACAGGAACCTTTTCTGTATCTTCATTACCTCCTTAATCACGGTACTAGGCATTTTGAAAAATGACAAATAAAATAAAGGTACCGAATTCAACACATTTTTAAGTAGAGATACCCGACCACCGAAAGATATAATTTTACCTTTCCATTTTGCCAGTTTCTTCCGAATCTTGTCGAGAATAGGTTCCCAAAACTGTATACGTCGTTGATTTCCTCCAATTTGAATTCCCAGATACATGAAAGGAATACTCATTTGTGTGCAATTTAAGATATCTGCAAACACTTCCAACCCTCTACTTTCCACCCCTAATCCACCTAGTCGACTCTTGGCAAAATTAACTTTCAACCCTAAAGAGAGCTCAAAACATCTGAGAATAGTTTTTAGTATTAAGACATTCTGGTGTGTCGCCTCACAGAAAAAAAATTGTATCATCAGCAAATTGTAGCAAACTGACCTCCTCATCTAGCCTCCCAACTTTCACTCCAGTCAACATACTTTTGTTTAGTGCACTTCTCACTAGTCCTGCTAGTCCTTCTACCACCAACAGAAAAAGAAAAGGCGCCAAAGGGTCGCCCTGTCTAAGTCCTTTAGTTGGAATAAATTCTTTTGTAGGACTACCATTAACTAAGACAGAGACAGACGCAGATAACAAAAGATTTTTTATCCACCCAATCCACTTCTCACAAAAATTGAATCTTCTCATCATGTAGAATAAGAAATCCCAACTCACAGAGTCATATGCTTTTTCAAAATCAACCTTTAGAATTAGTCCCTGTTTCCCTTTTCTCTTCATCTCATCCACCACTTCATTTGCCACAAGCACACTATCCAACATACATCTCCCTCCTAAAAAAGCACTTTGGGAATCATCAATTAACTTGTGAATATACTTTTTTAATCTGTTAGACAACACCTTAGTCACAATTTTGTATACACAACCCACAAGGGATATTGGCCTGAAGTCGTTAAGATTAGCAGGATTTTCCTTTTTAGGAATGAGAGATATGAATGATGCATTGCTTCCTTTGGGCCAACACCCATTCTTGTGGAAATCCATAAGAGCCTCCATAATATCATCCTTTAATACTTCCCAGAAATGTTTTATAAATCCAAAGTTAAATCCATCCGGACCAGGACTTTTATTCCCATCGCAATCTCATACTGCCTCCTTCACCTCTTGCTCCTCAAACATTGCTGTGAGCCCTATATTATCTTCAGGGCTAATAGTTTCAAATTGAATCCCATCCAACAAAGGTCTTTCCCCCCCACTTTCCGTAAATCTCCCGGAGAAATAATCATGTATCTTCTTCTTCACCATATTTGGATCATCTATCCACCTCCCATCAATCATGATCCCTTTTAAATTATTTTTAGCTCTTTTCCAATTAACCATTGCATTGAAAAATTTAGTATTGGAATCTCCAAGAGTCAACCATCTAGTCCTGGATTTCTGCCTTGCTAATGATTCTTTTTTAAAACTTAACTTCCTTAATTCTGCAAATAGTTTTTGTCTTTCTTTTTTTCCCACATCACACAGATTTTCGTTCTCATCCTCCAAGTCCATATCATGTATCTTTTCAGTCACCTTTTGCATATTTTGGTTTATATCCCCAAAATCCTCCTTATTCCACCTCTTTAAATCAAACTTAAGTAACTTCAACTTCTCCTTCATATTATATAATCCTGCCCCTCTTTTCTCATACATTTGCCAAGAATCTTTGACTAATTTCTCATAACCCTTAGCTCCCATCCATGCATCTATCACCCGGAATGGTTTGGGCCCCCAATCCGCACATGAATTTCTCATCACCAGCGCACAATGATCTGATACTGTTCTGCACAATGCATACTGAACACAGCCAGGCCATGTCTCTAGCCACTCTTTTGATATTAGAAACCTATCTATTCTGCTTAAAGATGTGCCATTTGGCCTGTACCAAGTGAATTTTCTTCCTACCATCGGTATGTCAAACAACTCTATTCCTTCTATAAAATTATTGAACCTCCTTATCTGTTGTGACTCATTTCTAGCTTCACCGACTCCTTTTCTTTCATTTGAATTCCTAATTGAGTTGAAATCCCCCATTAGACACCACATATTATGACTTGTGTTTTGTCTCACCCATATCAGTTCCTCCCATAGTTGTTTTTTACCTTTCTCATCACACGGTGCATAGACATTTATTATCATACATGCTTGTTGTTCTGACCCCCATCTTCCTGATATTCCAACATAACCCTTTCCTTGTATTGTGTTCTCCAATTTAAATTGTCCTTTCTTCCAGATGGAAAGCAATCCCCCAGCCTTGTTCATTGCAGGGCTAACCACCCATTCAGCCTCATCATCACCCCAAATGGATTTGCGCATAGCCTCATTTATTGTTTCACATTTTGTTTCTTGTAGACAGGCCATTTCTATCCCTTCATTTCTAATAGTTTGCCTTAGGTAGCTTCTTTTCATTCCTGCCCCCCCTAGTCCCCTCACATTCATACTGAGTATTTTCATGATATTCCTGTCATACCCTCCCCATCTTCCCCTATTTCCGCCTTTCTCTTCTCCTTGGAATCTCTCTGCTCTAACTCTTTGAACCGACCAACAATTTTACTTTCGTCTCCTGTGAATGTAACTCCCAATTTTTTTCCCAAATCCCATAATTTTTCCACTTCAACAGGTCCATTATTTAACCAAAATAACCTATTACAATTCTTAATTCCTTCATCAGAGATACTGTTGCTAAAAGAGTGAATTGCTAACCTTAACTGTCGACGTTGAAGTGCTTCATTTGACTTTGTTTTCACCATTGCATTGTCCTTATTTGTGTCCTGGTATGCTTCCCGCACTCCATCAAAGCCCATTGAGTTTGATATCATCGACCTTCCTAACATTTTAGAGTTATAATTACACCTATCATCCTTGTTTTTTCCCTTATCCTCCTCTGAGTTCCCCTTCAAAGGCCCAATTTGAGCATTATTGTCCACATCAACAAAATTAAGTGGATGTATACCCTTGGCCAAAACATACGGTCTGTCAACTTCACTTCTTGCACTCTTGGCCCCAAGACGTTTACGTTCCAGTGCAGCCCACATCATACTCGGTCTATCACTCATTGTCCTACCTCTCTCCCTATTAATCTTTATACTCATCTCTGAATGCCCTTTCTGAGTCACCTTTATCCTACTACCTTTCATTTCACTTTCCTTTCCTACTACCCAGCCATCTGATATCTCGTTTTGCAGATTTACAAGTCTTACATTCTTCTGGTAATCATGTATAGCTTTATCCAATCTTGGAATTCCATGACTTTTCTTTTGTTATGATTTCTTCCCTTTTTCATCATTTTCCTTTTCAACATGTAAGGATAGTGTATCTTGCACCCAGGATTCTAGGCTGCTAATCTTGGGGTTGGTCATGTCCTTTTCTAACTTTTGTCCTAACTCCCGATCATCGACTATGAAACCACCAAAGAGCGGCACCGAATGCTCCGAACAGGATGATACTCCCTGATTTAGATCAACACTAGCAATAGAGCTTTCATCTTCCTCCAAACATATTCTCCCAATAGCATTCCGTTTCAAGCAAGTATGAATCAAATGTTGCTCTTCAACAATGGATACTAACACCTCCTTTCCATTAATGTTAATGCGTCCGGAACAATTAGCTGAATCACACACAGGTAGACGAATCAATAGTCTTGCAAATTCTAAACGGTCCATCTTCATTGTTGCTTCATCAACTGCAATTATCGTCCCAACAGGGGCAATGACCCTTTCGAAGCACTGTTGCTCCCACAATTCTAAAGGAATACCTCTACATCTTACCCACACCACTCTATTCCCAGAAACTGCATCTTGTTCCCATGGTACGATTGACTCAAACCATAATGATAACCAATTGGTATTTTTCTCCACTTCGTCTCGAAGATCCACTCCCTCATCTCCCGATAATAATATCAAATTATCTCCAAGGTACCTTGTTCTGATGTTATAGACACCTTCCATAAAAAACGCTTCCTGGATGATCTCTGCCTTCAAAGGATCGAATAATCTCCCAACCATGCACATTTCCAACCAATCTTTCCTATCGCAATCGACATTTATATTAGTTCCAACCCATTTTGGTTCATCACCTTTTTCGATTTTCCCTTTTATTCCCGAACCTTTACTCTCTCCTTTCACAGCTTGTGCATACGTACAATCCTTGTCCTTCAACCTCCACTCCTTAATGGTACCGATTTCCTTCCTCCGGGTGCTATAAGTGGGCAAAATGACATGTTTCGCAACCTTCAGATTCTCCTCCCGTCGCCCAAATCTGGGTAAGTTGGCATGTATCTTCTTATTACCAATCCAAATCTGGTCTAACTTTCTTTCAAGTTCCAATAGATTTTTTACCCCTATAAAACGAACAAACCCATATCTTTGACCTTGTCTATTCAACTTCTTCGCTATGAACACCTCAGTTACGTTTCCCCAGTTTTGAAATATTTTCTTCATATCAGTTTCCCCAAACGCAGAAGGAAAGTGAGAGAAGAAAAAAGTTATCACATTATGCCCTTCACTTCTGACATTCTTGTTTGTCTCATTCGAACGCAATCTCACATCCCCCATTCCTGCTATACGATTCACCTATGCACTGTTTCCCTAGTGAGTGAAGAGTGATCTTGATTGAAAATCAAAATATAATAATAATAATATTATTATTATTATTGCTTTTATAATATCTTTCACTTGTTCTTTTGTGGTAAAATATTGGAGAATAAATAGTGTTTCAGGTGGATAAATTATTCGTTTTCCGATTTAGGATATGCCAAACTCTAAATAATCTGGTTGAATGTGAGTTGGGAAGTTTAAAAAAAAAATGTTGTGATGAGTTGTATAGTATGTTTGGTTGTGATGAAAGAATATTTGAAAATAAATGTACTTTTACATCTTCTTTATTATCCTGATTTTACTTAAAGATTTCATTTTCATCTTAACTTAAAAGATAAAAAACAACTTATGTTAGAAGACCTACAATAACATGTTCTTCTATAGGTAGATGTTGGTTTAATTGAGATTCTAATTCATTCAAATTTATCAGATGACAACTTAAAAGTTGGGTGATGATTGAGTGTTATTTTTGCAATTGAAATTGTAACATACCTGATATCATATAGTCTAATTATCCAAAGTCACCAAAAAGTAATTACTACCATTAAGTAATTATCCAGATTGAATATTCAAAATACATGACTGAATTAAAAAAATTTCATATACTACCGTTAAGTCTATTACACCATATAAATACCTACTCTATCTCCTACTCTCATTCACATAAGACTCTCTAGTAGACTTGTTATCTCTTCTCGTACAAATTACACTATCATAATAGGATAGCATAAAGACACTAAAAGGGTAAGTTAGTATAATATTTTCATGTTAACAATCAACAACTTATTTTTTTTACCTTAACAATATTTGACGCCATAACTAAACACAATTAACAAAAGAGATTCTTTTACAATAACTTTAGAGTATATTTTTTCAAACATATTTGGGATAGATTTTTTAACTTTATTTTCGGCTCAAGCTTAAATTAATTTTTTTTATCAATCAGATTATGTTAACAACCAAGTAGTTCTTCAACTACATTCCAAAATCTAAAAATTCATAAAAAGAAAATTATCCACGTATTTCTCTTTAAATTAAAAAATAACAATCATAATAATAAAATTCAAAACTAAATAAGTGTTATCTTTATTGTAAAACTGGAAATTAAAATTTTGTTAATATGTGTTTTTTAATTTTTTATTATTACGTTATTTTTAATATTATATATTAAATTTACTAAATTTTATTATTTTTAAATTTTGAATTTATTTTATATTAACAATAATATTTTTTAACTAATTAAATAATATTTTTATTTTTATTATTTAAAAAATATTTTTAATTCTAACGTTAATTTGTTAATATAATATTTATAATTATCAAATAAAAAATATTATATAATTTTTTCAATATAATATTTAATTTTTTTAAATATTATATAAATTAAACTTTTATTCGTATTATTTTTTATTCAAATTTATTATTTATATTAATAATAATTATTATAAAAAATTGGAATTTAAATTTTATATTTAATATTTATTTTATATTAATAGTAATTTTTTAGTATTTTTATAAAATATAATAAAAAAATTATTATTTAATATTATTAATAATTATTTAGATATATTTAGATAATTTAATATATATCTAAATAATATATTAATTTTATATATAAATATTATTTAAATTTTAAAATTTTTTATTTTTATTTTTAATTAAATATTTTAATTTTAATTTTATTTTTTATTTTTATTTTTTATATATTTTAAAAAAATACTATTACATAACAAAGTCAGAAATTGGTTTTGAGGAAATCAAATTCTGATTATTACACATAATTAAATTTTACATAAGTTCACTCAGGTATTATTTTATCTAAGTAATATTATATACTTAAAAAATTTGTTATAATTTTATTGTGATATCTAATATATTAATTTTTTTCTAAAGAAATTATCTCTCTCGTATAATTTCTGTATTTTTTTCTTTTAATTTCTACCTAAATTAAAAGAAGATACTTTTATTCATTTATTTATTTATTTTTAGTAGATAGACTTATGGAATAGATACAATTAACCTTAGTCAAGATAAAAGGGAATTTATGATAAATTGATACTTATAATTTTTATATTTAATGATTACCTAATGTTAATAAGACTCGATTTCTGATATTTTTCTAAGATTAAAATATGTTATGTAAATTTTTATATATTATATCATTTATATTTTTATATATTTAAATTTAAAATAAGATTGTAAATTTTATAATTTTGTGGTTACCGTCCAAAAATTTATATTTTATAATTAAGTAGATGTAAAAGTTTTGATTATGATAGTATAGATCAAAATTTTGACATTTCCTCTAAAATTATTCTCACTCTATATAGAAATAATAATTAAAAAGAAAATACTTATTATTACAAAATTAAAATTAAAGATGTTACACATTCCCACAAAAATAAATAAAATAATTTTTTTCATAAACTAAAATCAATGTACAACAATAAATTTTTTAATAAACTATAAAAAAACTTCTAAAAAATAATTTGTACATAAATTAATTTAAACTTATAAAGAAGTTTTTTTTTTCTTATTTTACTCTTTTTAAAATATTTATGAAAAAAACTTGTCTAAATATATATTATAAGAAAAGGTGAAATGCGATACTTTTTATTTAATTATATATTAATTATTCTCCAACTGTGAATTAAACTTTTTCTTACATTTACATTTATTCGAAATTCCTCACATTGTACGGCAACCTACAAAAAAAAACTAGCAAAAATGGAATGAGCACTTTATGTTCTTGCTCTTGAAAATATAGCCGTTACAGTGGCCACAGCGCAAAGCAATTAAAATAATTCGACCGTTGAGAAAATATTCAAAACAGTTGTTGGTACTTTGTGAGCGTGACTCT
Source organism: Macrotyloma uniflorum (assembly GCA_016859785.1). NCBI lineage: Eukaryota > Viridiplantae > Streptophyta > Magnoliopsida > Fabales > Fabaceae > Macrotyloma > Macrotyloma uniflorum. Next base: position 407,775 of record BDMB01000041.1, on the reverse strand, counting down.
TGCACCTCTCTTACCCGTTAGCCGTTGCAAAGTCCAGCAGAACAATGGAGAACAAGAGAATGACAGTGAATGGAGAACTGAAACGTAGTCCCAGAATCCAAAAGATCCCATTGGCAGATTCGAATGGCCAAAACATGGCGACCCTTTTGACCCCAAGGTTCAAATCTGTTGCTGCTATGGCTGGTTGGGATGAAGAGGCATTGTTATTGGCCAGCCTCATCGTTGAAGACACGCCAGATCGAGATTCCAAGCACAACAAACGCTCTCTTTTGAACTCCAAATCCCCATCCACCAACTCATCAAGGTAGTGTCTCTTTTGTCTAACAAAACTTAGATACAATTTTCATAATCAGAATTGATGTTTTAGCTTCATAATCTATCTTACCCTTTAGTGCAAACTTTAATGAAAAATATTATGATATGAAACTTTAATTTTGTTAGAAGAGCCTGTAAAAAATACCTATTAAACTTATTTTTGTCTTGTCCTTCTTTTCATCTTTTTTCTTAGTAAAGATTTTTTTTTTTTTTTTACAATTATGCTGTGTGTTTAGGAAACGTAGAGCTCGAAGGACTCCACAACAACCAGTCCCTGTAATTCTTGATCTTGATGCAGAAGAAACTCCCAAAAAAGGTCATTTCATTATATTAGAAGTCTCAATTTTATGTTTATTTGTTTTCTTGGGTTTTCTTGTGACTAACTATTTTGATTGACAGATAGTGGGAGAAAGAAGAAAGAAAGAACGGCTAGTGTTAATAATGAGGGAAGCAAAGTAGTAAGGGATGAGAATGAATCGAAAGAGAAGAACTCGAGTGCCCCTTCTTCTAGTTCTGCTCTTCCCTGCATTGACAAACTTAGGGACGAACTTTCCTGTGCTGTAAGATCCTTGTGACCTTTCGTGCTGATTTTGGTTTACTTTCATATTTTGTTTCAACATGAATGTTAAGTTTATTTGCTTTCTGCAGATTTGTTTGGAAATATGCTTTGAGCCAAGTACCACTCCTTGTGGTCACAGGTAAATGACAAGCTAAACACCCACCAAACTGAACTTTTCGTTGGAGCCATTGAAATCTTGCTAGAAATTTCCCAATTTAATAGATTTCTGATCTAGAAATCTACAATTGTTCATCCTTTGCAGAAATTTATTTTAGAAAAATTCCTTTTGGGTACTCAATTTAATTTTTAATACATCAACTTCTAGATTTCTGATCTAGAATCTATAAATTTTCAGCTACTTTAGAAGATTATGCTAAAAAATTTTCTTGGAGATATATGCTAGAAGATTATGTCAAGTCCTAGATTTCTTGTCTGAATACAATTTTTCAGCTTTTGCAGAAAATTATGCTAGAAATTTTTCCATGGGGGTACCCCTATTTAACTTTTAATACATGTATGCCTAGATATCTGATTGTGATTCTTCAATTTTGCAGCTTCTGTAGAAAATGTTTAAGATCTGCTGCAGACAAGTGTGGCAAAAAGTGCCCCAAATGCAGGCAAATAATAAGGTGTTAGTCTATTAATTTTTTTGTTGACTTTACAAAAACTATATATTCTGAATTAAAGCTTTTCTGTTCCAAAAACATTCTATTTTGCTAGCTTATTTATATAATCCCCATTGATTTATTGCAGCAATGGACGATCATGCACTGTGAACACAGTCCTCTGGAACACAATCCAGCTCCTGTTTCCCCAAGAAATTGAGGCAAGAAAAGCAGCTGGCTCCTTGAATGGGCGCCAACAAGCTCAAAATCTGAGTCCAGAAACAGCATTTTATGCGAACCTAAGGAATACAAGAAGCACACAACCTTCTGGTGTGGCATCAAGCAGAAACATGAATTCAAGGAGGAGTTTGGCAACAACATCAACACAGGAGGATGATGACGCCGCATTGGCTAGAAGGTTGCAGAGAGAAATTGATGAAGAAAGCCCCGGAACAAGTCGAACTCGGGTTCACACTGCAAGAGTAAGGGCAAGAAGAGGGGTTTCTACTAGTCAACATGAGGATGCAGCTTTGGCTCTAAGGTTGCAGAGAGAGGAGTTCCTCAAAACTTTTAGGAGGGGGAGCCAGGAACAGGCCATTAGTTCATCATCATTAGCAAATTTGAGAGCTATGAATCCTAGGACTAGTCACAGAAGACGATAACCAGAGGGGGAATGTGTGAAGAGCTTGCGGCATCTTAGAGCTTAGAAACGTTGGACTAGTGACAGAAGAAGATCCTCCGTGAAAGTGTGAAAAAATATCATTGTTAACTATATGAATTTTTCTTTCACAAAGGACTGTCAAACTATATGTATTTTTCTTTCACAAAGGACTGTCAACCCTAAACATGTAACCAATTCAAATTCAAGTTAATTATGATGGTTAGAGACTGGACAATAAGCTATAAAATACTATAATTAAATATTATATTTACTTTCAATAATATTTATTTTACTTATATTATAATATAATATATATAATTTTAACAGAGACAAAATATTTTTATTTTAATAATTTATTTTTCTGTTTTCTTTTTTTATAATTACAATTAGTCTTATATACAACAATAATTTAGTATTGTGCATTATTGTGCATAGTTATTTAATCAATTAAAATAATTCAATATTTATAAATTTTTTTCTTCTTTATCCTTATTCAAGATTTAATGCAAGAATTTGTATGATATTATTGCTAATTTTCCACTATTACATTATCTAAAAGCTTACTTCTTGACTTGTACAACAATAACTTCTTGACTTGTACATATATACAACAATAACTTAACATTATGCATTATTGTGCATTGTTATGCAATCAATTGAAATAATTCAATATTCATAAATTTCTTTCTTCTTCATTCGGGGCGTGAATTTTTCTCATGAATTCTTTGCCAAGTTCGGAATTTGACTAATTGCGTTGCTGACTCTCGCCTCAACTTATCTGGGTCGTTCCATTCTCTCCGATCCTAGAGTTTTGTTGTTGTTCCTAATTCCTGCGGGACAAAGCTAAAACCTTATTCAAGATTTAATGTAAGAACTCGCATGATATCATTGCTAATTTTCCACCATTGCATTCTCTAAAAGCTTACTTCTTTTTTTGCAAACCTGTTATCTTCTCCATAGTTCGTTCTCTTACTTTCTCATGGTGAACTCTAACCCTACAAATATTAACAAATCCAACCCTAAATCTGTCTGATTACCGTGAATCTCATGACAATTTAATCTCGAAAATTCAAAAAGAATATGACATGATTGTGTTATCAAGTTTCTTCGTGGCCTTTAAGGATGAGTTTTCTCAACTTCTTTCCCAAGTCATGCTCATGGAACCTATGCCTAATCTTGTGAAAATCTTCTCCTTAGTTCTCCCACAAGAATGTGAATTCAATGGTTCCTACTCAAATAATTCACAAGAATCTATTGCTAATGTGAATTTTCAAGATAACTCTAATAAAAATTCTTTTCCAAATCGTGGCAGTTCTTCTAATTTCTGAGGAAGAGGTTGTCTTCTGGCTGAAATTATTGTGATCATTGTCAAAGGACCAATCATATTTTTGAGAATTGTTGGATTAAACAATTAAACATGAACTTCCACCAGGTTACAAAAACAAAAATTTTGTTAGTCCTTCTAAGCCTTCTAATAGTTTTACTAAAATTTCCCCTTCTATTGTTTTTTATTCTCCTACTCTAAAGTTTGATAAAATCAAGTACTAAATTTGGTTTCTTAAAGGAACAACATAAAACCATACTTGCTTTGTTACAACAGTCACAGAAAAGTCTCCCTTCCAATATCAATTGTTCATCAATGTATTGTCAATTCTTCAGGTTATGTACCTTCCTCTTCTACTTGGATATTAGATAGTGGTGTTACTGACTACATTTGCCCTTTTAAATGTCTTTACTACTCTTACACCAATTAGTACTGCTAAATTTTCAGGTACAATTGTTTTAAGAAATAATTATTCTTCATACACTATTTTTTCCTGATATTTCTGTTCAATTAATTTTTATTCCAAAATTGACTAATTTTAAATATTGTCTTGTCATTTTTTATAAAAATTATTGTGTTATTGTATATACTACCTTCCAAATGATTGGAGTAACTAAAAAGGAACCAGGCTTATTTCATCTCTTAGAAAATAAAAGCTTGAATGTTCTAATTCAAGTATTTTCTCTTGTCAATCTTCAATACAACATATTACTCTTGTTAATAATAAAAAATATTTGTACTTTATGGCACATGAAATTAAGTCATCCTCAAATAAAATTGTACAAGTTTTAACTTCTTAATATTATGATATTTCTTTTAATCATGTTGATGCTTGTGATGCCTACTCTTTTGCTAAACAAAAAAAATACCATACTTGAATAGTAATAATAGAACAACATTTTTTGTTAATTAATTCATGTTTATATCTATGGTCCCATCCATTGTTATCACTTATATTGATGGTTAAAGTATTTCTTAATCATAGTTAATGATTATAACAGATTCACTGGGATTCTTCCTCTTAAAAATAAAAGTGAAGTCAAAATCATCATTCCACACTTCATTACACTAACTGAAAATCAGTTTTTATGCAAACTAAAAAGAATAAAATCTGATAATGAAAAGGAATTCTTCATAAATGATTTCTATAACACAAAAGACATTTTTCATGAAACTTCTTGGGTTGAGACTCCGCAACAAAATGGTATTGTTGAGAGGAAACATCAACACCTTCTCAATGTTTGTAGAGTCTTATTATTTCAAGCTAAAGTTCCTAATATTTTTTGGTCTCATGCTCTTAAACTTGTTGTTCATCTTATTAACAGTTCGTCTATCATTTTTCTTAATTATAAATCTCCTTATGAACTTGTTCATTCTTTTAAACCAAACTCAACTACACTCAAAGTGTTTGCATGTTTGTCCTATGCTAGTTCACTCACTTCTGGTAGAACCAAACTAGCTTCTAGAAATCTAAAATGTATTTTTCTTGGTTATAAACTTGGAACTAAGGGTTATGTTTTGTATGACTTGCATTCTAAATCCATTTTTACTTCTAGAAATGTTGTTTTTCATGAGAAGATATTTCCTTATCATACTTCATTATCAAATACTTCTCAAATGCATATTAATTATACAGATTCTACCACTGATATCACTCTTTTTTACTTGTCACCTACTTCACCAATTTTACCTGGCACAACGATTGCAAATACTGATAATTATTCTAACACTACTAATGATTCCATTGCTCCTTGAAAGAAAGCACTTTTGTCGCAGTGCGCTTTATACAAGTAATGGTTTCCAACAACAAATAGTAATGTAGTATAGTGGACAACCAAGAATCAATCCAAGGAAGTGAGAGAGCAAAGTGATAAGAATGATTGATTTAATGCAAATGTATGTATGAATGTAATGAATGTAATGCAATCTAAAAAATTAGAACAAAACCTAAATGAACCTAATATGGGGTTAGTAAACTATATGCAATGTCAAATGAATGAAAACAGAATGCTAATGTAAATACAAATGCAAAACAGTACAGCTATCACAACCTAAACAAATCCAAAAATTTACCTAAGGTAAGTGTGGGTGCTCACGGCCAAGTGTGTGAAAATGAATGAATGAGTGAGTCACAAATGATCTAGGATGAATCTAATGATATATGGATCCAATGGTATGAATGATGGTGCAGGAATTATGGACAGAAACCACAATGGCCGAAAGACACAAAAATATGGCTAAGTCAAGCACTTACCAAGGTGAAATTTTCAAACTGCCCAGAATCATGAAATAACTGCACAAACTGTCAGTAAACACAATTATAAACACTTTTTATGAAGGCGTGGTTAGTAAAATGTGAACAAAAATGGGGGTTGACCGAGTATCAAGATTTTTGGCTAGGTTTGGTGCACCAAATGCACCACTCTCGGTCAACTATGAAAATATTTTTGATTTTCAAAATTCTAGATGGACAGATGTGTTCAAATGGATGAAAGAATGAAGTGGTAAAAATCTAGTTCGGGCAAAGTTGAAGATGGCTAAGCCAAAATTCAAAATCAAGTTCTGACCGAGGCAAAAACTAGCCAAAACTAGCCCAAAATGGGTGGCTCTCGGTCAGAGCTCAATCTGGACAACTTTTCTCGAACCAAAATCTTAGGGTGGCTTGGAAATATGGGGTTGGTCGAGTGAAATGATGTTATTTTTGTATTTTGGGGTTTCTAAGTGGGAGATGGCTCAATAGAGGGTGTTTTGGTGCGTTTTTGGCTCAAAACTGGCCTAGAAAATGACTAAGCTGGTTTACACCCAAAAACAGTGGCAAATGAAAGGTGTGGATATATGAATGAATGCACCAAAGTTTGTTTTTGATTTTTCTAATTTTTCAGTGGGGTTTTGTGGAATTAAAGTGAAGAACAATGGATGAAAATGGACCTAAACACTACCCTAAGCTAATGCATGAATTGTAAATTGTAGCAAGGCATTTAAATCTAAATCTAATCAACCTAAACAGTTCTCTAACTATGGAAAACAGTAAGCTATTCTAACATTGAAAGCACATAAAATCAAAGCATATAAAATCCAAAGCATGTAAAGAAAGCAATGATATCATTCCTAAAGATAAGCGCACTTAATTCAATGCAATCTTAGCCTTCAAGTGGTCTTGATATTGTAAAACCCTAACCTAATTCAATTAGGATTTCACCAAAAACATTTGTGTGCTTCAACAATGCAATCGCCAAGAGCATCCACACATTA
>BDMB01000041.1:324829-400400 GCA_016859785.1 Macrotyloma uniflorum | reverse complement strand
GTGGAACACGCCAGCCGCGTGAGCTTGCACAAGCGCCAACTTTAAATGCATGTAGAATCTTCAAATCTTATCCAATTCACACGCTTCAAATTTTGGTTTTCAGCTTAACATGTCTATTTTAATATGCAACCGGAACCATTGAATTTGGACCTCTGTAGAAAATATGATAAATAAAACAGTGAACCATGTCAGTTTCGGGTTAGTACAAAATAATGCTTAATTTACTGTTTTTATGCACAATTTAGTGTTAAGGCCTCAAATGGTCTAATAACTCAAATAACACTTAATTTATCATTATTAACAACTTATAAACATTAACAAAACATAATTAGATAAATAAAATAGGATAAATATTTGACTCATCACTCCTATTGATCATCACAATACTTAAATAATTCTTAGAATTTTTCTTAAAGTTAAAAACAGACCTAAATACTTAGATCAATACGATTGTGGTGTTGCCTTGATATCTCAATATCATTCTAATACGATTGTGGTGTTGCCCTAAACTATTCATTTTTCTTTCTTATGATAAATGCTCACCTGATTATGTTTCTTTTTATCACAACATTTCTGAACAAATTGAGCCTAAGTCTTTCAAAGAAGCAAGTCGAACGGATGGTTGGCAACAAATTATATGACATTTGAACTTGAAGCTCTAGACAAAAACCATACTTGGACTCTGGTTCATCTTCCTCTTAGCAAGAAATTAGTTGGCGGTAGATGGGTTTACAAGATCAAACATAGAGCAGATGGTTCAATTGAGAGGTTTAAAGGCAGACTAGTGATCAAGGGCTTTACTCAAACAGAGGGGGTTGATTACTTTGAAACTTTCTCACCAGTAGTAAAACTTACTACAATTAGACTTCTTTTGACTATTGCTAGTGCTAATAGATAGTTCTTTTGCATTAATTGCATGAAGAAGTCTACATGAAACCACCTCCAGGTCTTTCTCTTTATCCAAAGTTTGTTTATAAACTTCAAAAATCTCTATATGACTCGAAGCAGACAAACCATAATTGGAATTAGAAATTAACTTAAGAACTTCTCTTCTTGGGTTACAAGAAAAACTTTACATATCATTCTCTTTTCGTCAAGACTTAAGATGATCACGATTTTATTGTTTATGTCGATGATATTGTCCTCCGTGGCAATAGTATTTCTGAGATCCAGTTTGTGAAAAACCATCTTTATTCCAGATTTCATATTAAAGATCTTGGTCCTCTCGAATACTTCTTAGGTCTTCTTAGGTCTTAAAGTTACTCGATCCAAGTCTGATCTGAATTTAAATCAAAGAAAATACTGTTTGGATTTGCTTTCTAAATTGGGAATGCTTGACTGCAAACCTTTTTCTACTCCTTCAGATCCTTGTGTCAAACTTTATGTTCATCAAGACATTATAATTTCAAATCCTTCTCAATTTAGAAGACTCATTGGTAAATTACTATATCTAACCAATATTAGGCCTGACATTAGCTTTATTTTTCAACAGTTTATTCAATTTGTTTCTTACCCAAGGGAACCTCACATGCAATAAGGAATGGGAATTCTTAAGTACTTAAAGAATATCTCTAATTATGGTCTCTTTTATCCATCCAACCTATGCCACAACTAGATTACTACTTATTTTGGGAAAATTATTGGTTACTTAGAAATCAAAGAAATAATTTATAGGAACTTTACTTACTTGTGAATTATAATGGCTCCGATACTTATTTCAGGATCTACACATTATTATCTCAATTCCTTATTCTACATATATGATAGTTGTTAATAAACAATTCAAATTGTTAAAAACTGAACATTTCAAGAAAAAACCAAACACAAACAGGTTGATTATCACCACATTAGATAGAAAATTTAAAAAGACCTTGTTAGATTGGTTCATATTTTTTGTGCAAATTAATTAAATGTTCAACAAATTTAAAAAAATTATCGAAACCTTAATTAAAAACTATTAAAATTCTAATTTTACAATATTTGAAGATCATTTTTAATCTCAATTTTAATTTACAATTTTTTTAAAAAAATTTAATTCATTTATAGAAATTGTTCATTGTATTTTAATTAATTCATTTAATATTAATTAATAAGGATAAAAATAAAATATTAATAAAAAATTATACAAATTTATTATTATTTTTATATATGTAAATTTGATAAATCTGCTTTATAATTATAATATGAGATTGAGAGAGTAGTTTTTAAAATATGCAAATGAATTTAAGATAATGAATTTACCAACTCTGCTTTTATTTTATTTTTCTTAATGTCTTTTTATGGTGATCACGTAATTTGAAATTTGCAATCTGAATTGTGCAAACTCAACTGGGATTCTGAATGCGATGCTTCTGAGCTTCTTCTTCTTCTTCTTTTTTTTTCTTTTTTTTTTCTTATCAATGTTTGCAAATTTTCATGAAATCCTATATTAATACCGTGAGTACCTCAGATTTGATGTACATTAAAAACTTTATCTGTTGACCAAGAGATGAAGGTTGTGTAAATACAAAGGTGGAGTTTAGTTGACACCAAAGATGTTAGAAATTTGAACAGTTATTATTATTTATTTTAAAATTTTTAATATTTTCACATTTCTTTCTGGATAAAAAAAATATGGACAGAGGGAGAGGAAGGAGGGGAAAAACGATAGTAGAGATATTATGGTTAAACTTTTATAATTTTAATTTTTTCTTAAAATTTTTATTCAAACAACATATTTAACCACAAAAATATTTTAATTTTTAAAAAAATCAATTTGCTCTTTTAAAATTTTTGGTACAAATTCAAGAAAAAAAAACTTAATGAAATATAATTCATTTTATTTCACTACTATATTTATAATCTTTCTTCTTTAATTAAGATGTTGTTTTAAGTGTTAGATGGTCACCAATAATTGGACCACTTTATATATAAAATAAATTAAATAAACAAATAAAAAAAATGTGAATTTTGAATTCATTTATTATACTATGGTAGAGAATTATTTTAAATTTGAAATAACAACTGTAACGTTCAAAAAGATAGAAGAAGAAGAATGTGCATATACGTGCATATATCTTGTAAAAGGAAGAAGAGACTATTGAAGAATAATAGTGAAACAATTAGTTAGAATATCCATTAGAATTTATTCTTGTAATGATTATGTATCCTATTGATAAAGAAAGTATTTTTATTTTAACTTATGGTATACTCATTATTATTATTATTATTAAAAGTTTTTACTAGACTACATCTCTTAGGTTTTTTCTTAAAATTAAAGGTTTTTCCATGTTAAAATTTAGTATTTATTTTCTTTTTTTAATATTTGAGTTTATTTATGCTCATTATTTTTTTAATATTTTTCTAACACTATTATAACAAACATCCACATGAAATCAAAACACTTAATCATATACTCTTCACTTAAATAGTAATTATAAAACGACATTTTAAAGAAATTGGTTTTTTGACGTCACTCGATACATAAAGAATGCCATGCTAATTTGTAATGCAAGTAAACAAAAATAAATAAATAAAATTGAAGGAGAATCAAAGTAGAAGTAGAGTAGAGCTTAATGATTATTTGATGCCAATAAGCTAAAAAAATGCTCACAAGGTTTCAAGCTAATATTAAATATTTTTTGTTATTATATTATATTTAGCAGATTTTGTGATCCATTTTCTGAAACCAATTATTTTTTAATTTTTCGGTTTTTTTCCGTTATGTGGTTATGAATTCTGTGATAGCCATAACTCTATAAATATCACATATGTTATGAGGTTTAAGGTTACCAAATCCGCTCTCTTCTACGGTATTCCATACTATCAGGTCTAGAGAGTTAGGGTTTGGAACCAACTCTTAGAGAAGTTCATCTAGAACAATGATTGTAGGTTAGTTATGTTTTTTCGCTTCCGCTTCATTCTTAAAATTTTTTTATTTGGTATCAAAGTCTGGTTTATATCTGCCTTATTCTGGATTTATTTTTATAAAGTATGTATTTTTTTTCATAAATTAAGTTATTTTGTGAGAATTTTTTCGTACGAGTATTGAAATTTTACTTATTATGCAAATTTTCCCAATGTGATTTTGGATTTGCGTCATGTTTTCAGAAATGCAATGATTTTCATTATTCAGAAACGTTGATTTTCAGTATGGGTTCTACGTTGCTTTAAAAATCATAAATTGAACCCAAATTCGTAAATTTATGGGATTTAGGGATTTAATCTCAAGATATTGGTATTTTGGGAATTTAATTCATTATTTTTCGAAACTAATCTCAAGATATTTGGGAAATGTTTCATTTTTAATTTCGGAAGTGTATGTGTAATTAAAATTAAAAAATTTAATTCAATTAAGAAATAAGATTGTGGTCCATTGGGATTTCCATACCAGAGATTGTGTGGATTTAGATTCTCAAAATATTAACCATTATAATATATATATATATATATATATTATAAAATATATTTAGTTATTTATATTTTTAATATACATTTTAAAAAAAATTATTTGATTATTTGCATTATCAAGTATATTAAATGCAAATATTTAGTTCTTTTAATGTTTGGTGAAAGATATAATTCTGATAAATTAGAAAGTAACCACAACATCTTTAATTTTTATATATATCATAGTATAAGCATTAATTGTAATTAATTACATGTAATATGATAAGATGTACCCACAGGAATTCTGTTATATTTGTGTGATTAATTAGGATAAAATATTGGATTATATTTCTTAATTTACCCACAGGGATTGAGAAAAAGAGCATAGTCTAATAGTTTTTGTCATAAAGTGATGGGTCAAATTTGAATAAAACTTTAGCCCACAGGCAGGTTTTATGTCATTAGATCCATCAAGGCATATTTTTTACATTGGTAAAGTGTGACATTTTCTAAATTATGTTGTTCCGCTTCTAGGTATACTAGAATAGTGTTGGAGTACTGGATGAGTGTGATAGTGCATGTCTAGGAAAGCTCTGGCTAGGAAAGACTTGGTATTTAAGCATGTCTACTGGTGACCCACCTTTCTTTCCTAGGAACTTACCTGGTGTATTGGTTGACGGTTTATCGTTGTTACTCCAATAGGCAATGCTATTCATAGTAAGGAACATAATCTAATAGATTTGTCATAAAGTTACATGAGTCTAAATTGAATACAACTGTAGTCCACAGGCAAATTTTATGTCATTAGGTTCATCAAGACATGTTTTACATTGGTAACACATGACATTCATTATAGTCTCAATTTTAATATAAAGTATGTATTTAATTCGGGAATGCCACACTTGATATCAGAAAAATTCATAGGTTGCGGAACTGCAAACATACATGCTCATTATTAAAATTGAGACTATAATGAATGTCATGTGTTACCAATGTAAAACATGTTTTGATGAACCTAATGATATAAAACTTGCCTGTGGGCTAAAGTTCTATTCAATTTAGACCCATGTAACTTTATGACAAATCTATTAGACTATATTCCTTACTATGAATAACATTGTCTACTAGAGTAACAACGATAAACCGTCAACCAGTACACCAAGTAAGTTCCCAGGAAAGAGAGGTGGATCACTAGTGGACACACTTAAATACCAAATCTTTCCTAGTCAAAGCTTTCCTAGACATGCACTATCACACTCATCCAGTACTCCAACACTATTCTAGTATACCTAGAAGTGGAACAACATAATTTAGAAAATGTCACGCTTTACCAATGTAAAAAATATGCCTTGATGAATCTAATAACATAAAACCTGCCTGTGGGCTAAAGTTCTATTCAAATTTGACACATCACTTTATGACAAAACTATTAAACTACGTCCTTTTACTCAATCCCTGTAGGTAAATTAAGAAATATAATCCAATATTTTATCCTAATTAATCACACAAATATAACAGAATTCCTATGGGTACATCTTATCATATTACATGTAATTAATTACAATTAATGCTTATAATATGATATATATATATATATATATATATATATATAAATTAAAGATGTTGTGGCTACTCTCAAATTTATCAGAATTATATCTTTCACCAAACATTAAAAGAACCAAATATTTGCATTTAATATACTTGATAATGCAAATAATCAAATAATATTTTTTAAAATGTATATTAAAAATATAAATAACTAAATATATTTAATAATATATATATAGTGGTTAATATTTTGGGAATCTAAATCCAAACAACTCCACATATGTAACGGACCACAATCTCATTTCTTAATTGAATTAATTTAATTTTAATTACACATACACTTGGAGATTAAAAATGAAACCTTTCCCAAATATCTTGAGATTAGTTTCAAAAAATAATGAATTAAATTCCCAAAATGTCAATATCTTGAGTTTAAATCCCTAAATACCATAAATTTACGAATTTGGGTTCAATTTATGATTTTTAAAGCAAAGTAAAACCCATATCGAAAATCAGCGTTTCCGAAAACATAAAGTAAATCTAAAATTACACCGTTTCCAAAAACCCAAAATTGAAAATTACCAAACCGTTTCCAAAAACCTACAATGAAAATCACCCTATTTTCAAAAATCGAAAATGAAAATTACTCAAAATCACAGTTTCCGAAAAATGAAAATCACTGCGTTTCCGAAAACATGACGCAAATCCGAAATCATATTGAAAAAAATTGCATAATAAATCAAATTTGAATACTCATACGAAATTTTTTTCACAAAATAATTTAACTTATGAAAAAAAAAAGGCATACTTTATAAAAATAAATCCAGAGCAAGGCAGAGATCAACCTGACTCTGATACCAAATGAAAAACTTTTAAAAATGAAGCGGAAGTGAAAAAGTATAATTAACCTCCAGCTCTTGCTCTGGATGAATTTATCTAAGTGTCAATTCTGAATCCTAACTCTCTAGACCTTATGGTATGGAATACTGTAGAAGAAAACGAATTTGATAACCTTAAACCTCATAACATATATGATATTTATAGAATTCTAATCAATAAAAAAAACTGGAAAACTGAAATATAATTGGCTTCAAAAGAAATCTCCTAACAAATTTAAAATCATTCAAAATGTAAAGAGTAACAAAAATCATATCAAAGTTTCTTTTTCATTCAATTGTGTTTTTTTATCTTTTGGTACACGTGGAGTAATTTTCATGATAGAAAATCTCCTTACTTTGTTTTCATTTTCTAACGATTGCACTTATTTCTTTGTTACGTGTCCAATGAAGTTTGTTTGAGTAAATATTTATTGGTATTTTTTTAGTCTTCTTTTCCAGTAAATAGAACACTTCCTAAGTATTATATAAACATAAAAAATATTTTCTCATAGTAGAAAATTATCAATCTTACTATAAAAATTTCTTTTTATTCTTTTATACTCTCTTAAAAGTGTATTTGTATTCATAAGATATTATTTGTTTCTATATGTGCAGTAGGGACATTGTATCTCTAAGATAACACTTTGCGTGTCTCAACCCAAATTATTTCTAATCTTTTCTTCATTGATAATTTTATTCTATGTTATTGTTTGTTATAAACATTGTCTAGTTTGATTAATTAATATTATTATTATAATTTTCTCTAATTTTAATTAGATTATTTTTTTAAAAAAATTATAACAATCGTAGAGAGAAAAAAATCATATTCCTTTATTTATTTAATATTAATAATAATAATAATAATGAGAGTAGTATTTTATTTAATCAATATGTTTGTCATGGAGATGATTAAGTCTCTCTAGTAAGCTTAAAAATTTTACAAGTGATTTTTTTATTGGCAATAACAAATGAAATTTTGATTCTCTAAATTAAGCTTATTTTCTATGATGTCTAAATGTGAATCTAAAACTATTAATTCTGATAGTTCTAAATCTGGTACAATTGAGCATGATGTTTCTCATAAGGATATTTTATGTCATGGAAGTATTTTAAGTGTTTTGTTTGATAAAATTTATAAGATATTTACTATACTAAAACTATAACATTGAGTCATGGGAAGCATTAAATTGAAATATAGGCATGTTAAAAAGAATTTAAGTAAATATTTTTATGAAAAAAATGATTAAATTTTAAATGATTGATAAATTTGAAAATATTGTTCATGATTTGAAATTGAAAGAAATTATATTACCTAATATCATGTTTATACTTTTTATGATTTCAAAATTATATTATTATTGATTTCGTCAAAATTTGAAACATAAGTAAAAAAAATAAGATTGTTATAACTAATAACATCTTAATAACGGATGATAGTTAACGTGTTACAAGAAATTAATATGTTATTAATTGTGATAGCGTATTAGACTTTCTTCATCCTATTCAACCAAAAAATGAACAAAATAATATTTATATATAGACTATATGTTCATCATAAACTAATCTTGAAAACACAAGTAAGGAACTAGTAGTTTCTAACTCTTCATATTTAACTCATTAAGATAGTGTTTTTGATGATTTGAAACAAACTCAAAATATTAAGAATAAATAAGTGATCAAATTAAGAAAGAAGAGAAAAAAAGTTATGAACCTATTATCTCCAAAACTATTATAAAAGAGTAAAAAAAAAAAACAAAAAAAAAACAAAAATGTGTAGTTATATTAAAACTTGAACTATAAGTGGTCTAAATTTGGATGTAAAATGAAAGTAATTTTTTGAAATATTCAAGACATTGCTAATTTAAAATTCAGGTTAACCCAAAAAAAAGTGTTTAGATCAGAAATTAATTTTTTTTGTTTATAGCAAAACCTTTGCTAAATATTTATAAAGTAGATGCTAAATTCTGAAAGTCAATGAATTATAGTTTATTTTCTCAAAATAAAATATCTACCTTTCTCTTTGGTGTTTTTCTAATAATATTTATACTCCTATTATAATTTTTAGTTTTAAAGTAAATATTTTTTCTTTAAAGTAAATGTTGGCATATGTGATGAGATCTTCAAGAAGATTTTAGAAGAATATTGATTAAAAATAAGACAAGGAACATGATGAAAAACTTTCTATATGTGTTAAAAAAAACACAAAAAATAAATTTTCATGCATTAGGTTTTTGTTTGGATACAAGAAAAGTTTATGATATATACTTGACTATTTTTTATTTGGTTAATTATTGAGATGGTTAGGTGGATAATGTATATGATTGGTAGGACTAAACATATCAAGATTTATTTTAAAAAAAAAGTTTAGTAATGTGTGTTAAACTTTTTTAGAATAGTTTGTTTAACTTTTTAGACTTAGTTTGAGATGATTCAGAAGAGTTATAATTAAGATGAATTATAAGTTTTGATATTAAGTTAAATATTAAGATAAATGATTCAATAGGTCTAAGTGGCACTATAAGGATGTGTTTGGATTGAGGAAATGATTTGAGAGAGTGAAAAAAGAAAGAAAAGAAAAGAAAATAAGTAGAAAATAAGATTGTTTGGATTAAGATAAATGAGTGAAAATGAGAAAAAAAGTAAAATAATTTTATTTATTATTAATAAATTTTTTTATTTTTTATTTTTAAAATAAATTTATTAGTTTAAAAATATTTTAAATACTTTTATTATTTTTAATAATATTTTAATAAAAAAATAAAAAATAAATGTTATTTTAATAATATTATTTATTATTAATAATTTTTTTAATTATTTATATTAAAATAAAAATAAATAATTATTATAATTTTATTTAATATTTATTATTTTAATATTATATTAATTAATTATTATAATAATATATAAAATATATTAAATTATATAAAAAATATAATTAATTAACGTAGAAAGATGACTCATCTTTCTACCCATTTCTTTGCACGTATAAGAGGAAGAGAGAGGAAACAATTTTTGGTTGAAATTCACGCTTCTCTTTTTCTCAAAATTTGAATTTTTGTCTCACATTCCCTCTCCTTAACAATCCGTCTGCGGATCCAAACAGAATATAAAAATTGTCTGTGAAATTTTCCTAATATTCTTATCCACTTCATTCATATAAAAAAATAGTTCATATACTTATTTTTATCATTTTGATTTGAAATAAAAACTCATGAATTTTGTGAAAAATACGATTTTTGTTCTCAAGAAAATATCTTATTACAAGCTTCCTTTTATTTTTCTTATTTCATGATGATGAGTGGTGCTTAGAAGGAATCTTCAAAATTCAATCTTAAAGATATTTCTTGGAGCTATCTTGTTTTTCCAGAGATATAAACCCTTCTATCCTTAGTCTATTATTTTCTCATTCTTCTTTGTCTAGTTTCTCTCCCAATCTTAAAAATCTAGCTTAGCAACCTTTGACCTAACTTTTCTTCTTCAAAAACCCTAACCAAATCATGAACAATTAATTTAAACCAAGTTATCAAGCAGCTATAAAGATAATAAGTAATTTTAAACATTTCCTACAAAATATAAATTAATAAAATAGAGAGGATAGAAATTTAAAGATATTTACATGAGAATCATGTTGATAATCTTTCTATATTTCTAAACCTTTTATGTTAAATATTCTATAAGAGAAAAATAAATCTAATTACTCACCAAGTTAAAAAAGAAAAAATACTTTGACAAAAATAGAAATAAATATAAAAATGCAAACTCAACCAAAAGAAGAAAAGAGAAGAGAAAGAAATTAACACTCAAGTAATTATAAAGAATTTAGGTCTCTTATATCATATAAACTTGTAATTTAAAAAATTAAAAATAAAAATAAAAATAAGGTACAAAGTAAATTGCAAGAGAGAATAAAAATATATATATAAAAAATAGTTACATGAATTTTTGAATTAAATTATAGGTTTAAAAGAATAAGAGAAAAATAGAAAAATATTTTTGGAAATTTTATTAAGTTGTTATAAATATCAAGTCATACCTCCTTATATCTTTATAAAAATAAAAATGATTTCTATTTTAATTTACCTTTTTGAATTTATAATACTGATAATTACTTTCTTTTTAAGTTTTTTCTTTTTCAATATTAAACTATTGGTTCTATTTTTTTTTTAATCCTACCACATGTTTCCCAAACCCAATAATCCAAATCTTAGTTTCGATACTGTGATGGTTGTTGATAAAGTAAATTTTCTCACACGATAAAAATTGGATCGTTCCTCCACATGTGAACACCCTCAACACTAAATCTGTTAGCATTAATTATTACTAGAAACTGAACAAGGGAGAAAGAAATAGGAGTGACCCTAATGAAGGAGAAGGATAAGAGGGAGATATTTTAAACTTCTAAGGTATAATAGAAAAAGAATTAATTTGCGCTTTTCATTGAAGTATAAACCTTAAAAGTTCTTCTTTTAATGAACACATTAAATTTTCGTAAATTAAAAAAATCATAAATTATTATTATTAAAATATTTCATATCAATTTTAATTAATTAATTTTTTTCATATTTATATCCCTAAATCAAAATAGAAATAAGCAAATAATTTTAAATAAAAAAATATAATTGATATAAAAATGTGAGATAATAGGAGAGATTTAAAAAAAATAGTAAATAATAATTAAGTCTTGAAATTTTACATCATTGTCATATTATTAGTATCTAAAATAAAGAAAATTCAAACAGTTATCTATTTATTAATTTCATTTAAATACCTAAAGTTATCTATTTTTTTTCCTAGACATGTATTATTATCATCCCTTAGGCCTCAAATCAAGACAAGAATGAAAAAAGAATTAAGAACTTAATTGAAATCCTAAAAAAATTGGAAAACTTATGACTATTCTTTAATTTTAGAGACTAATATGACAATGAAGTAAAATTTCAAGAACTAGATTTGGCATTTGTTCCAACATAACTGGAGAACTGAAAAAGAAAAAAAAAAAAACTTTAATAATTATGGAATAGAGTTAAAGGGCTAAGATTAGATGCTTGATAAGGCTTTTCGTATTCACCATTAACCTACATTTCATCATCCTCAAACCATGTAATTTTACACCGCGAGTGATTTTAAATTAAGTTAATTTTACACAAGATGGTGCTCAGGAATTTAAAATTTAAACTTGTTTAATTAATAAAATGGAGCTAGAAATGCTTAGCTTACTTATCAATAAATTATATTTCTTTTATCAATTTTTATATTAAAATATTTTTAAATCTATTGGTTAAACATTTATTAGAAATTATTTTGCAACAATAAAAATACTACACAAAAATCAAGTTTGCTGTTATGATTCTAAATTTAGAAGAACATTTTACTTGGTAAAAAACTTGAATATGCCTCGTGTTTTGATCTCAAATTAACATTTATATGTGCAGGGATATATTGCACAAACTATTTACGAACTTCTAACACCATGATTTGTCATTGTCACGCTTAATAATCATACCCAAATCATTAGATTATTTCGACTAAAATGTACATGTGATCTATAAAGGGGAAAACATGCTTAAAAAATTTGAACGTGAATTATCTGCTTAATCAATTTGAATGCGTCTGTCTAATTAAACATGAACTTCATCAATTTATAAGATTAGGAACGCCAAATAAACCGTATGAAAAACTTTACTTTCCTCACGTTCAGGCAAAATTGCAAAATATCCTCATAAAACGATGATACAACAGCAACAAAACCAGCCTCGGTACATGAAAAAGACGCTAATCCTATCCATCTAAATGTTACAACAGTTCTCACAGGAATACCGGCATAAACTAAATGGAACCGATAAAGCCTGCTCGTTCTACATGAAACCAAAAATATCTAACAGCAAAGACCTAGTGAACAGTTACAATGGCACAAGTCACTCATTAGATTTCATCAATCAACAAAACAATTACACATACATACACGTGGCACTCTACTGTCTGGTTCTAAGAAAGTTGTGGAAATTTTCAGTGCCTGTGAGAATGCTTTCGGCTGCTATAAGTAACCTCTTTCTTTTCCCCGTTCCATCTACGCGACATTCTTAGAGCAAAGGAAATGGCCCCCACAGCACCCATAACATAAAACGCTCTGTACGGAGCCAAAGTAAGACCAGAAAAAAAGGACCAGTATCCAGCTATGAGGTAGATAAAATAGTGTCTAACGTTTCTTATGGGGATCCCAGTAAAGGACACGAAGAAGGAATTGAACTCAGGCTTCGAGTTGCAGATGCCATGAAGTATGACGCCAATGCAAAGCACAGAATCCAAGAGCCATGGGAGGCTCTCACCCAATGCTAGTCTCTGCAAAAATTAATTAAAAAGTACAATTTATATCAAGCAGAGATCTAGTAAAAATTACATGAACTATGCTTCTAATCTATGCAATAAAAGTTCAACTTAAGTGCAATTTCAATATCAACTGCACTGATTTATTTCTTATCCACACCCAAAGCTATGAGAACGAACAAGGTGCATTCATTATTTTGTAAGTGAAGGCCTAAAAGAGGAAAGAAAGATTCCATTGAAAGATAACCTCAACGAAACGAACTGAAACGTGTTTCTTCAAGTGGTGGTATATAACTATGAAGGGAGAAACAAAAACATGTAAAATAATGGTAAGATTTTGTAAGCTCATGTCTCCTAGTTTTACCAGGAAGAAACAAAATCATGCATAAAATCATGTTTAGGGAATTCAATCAACCACATTCCCCCCTTTCCTATTCCCCCTCCAATGGACCTCCCTAAAACATCCCCCCAAGAAAAGTGATTGCATGACAGATTATGTTTAGCTTGCTAACATGACAATAATTGATATATATCATGTACCTGGAACCAAGCAACAACGGATGGGGCAAACATCATCGTTGCAATAAGATGCAATATCAATAAGCCATGGCGATGGTGAAATAAATCTAATTGTGTGTCACCAAAACTTTTTGACGAGTCTGGACTGTTGGAGAAGTTGTCTTCTGAAGGGAAAGTCCGCTTAAAACTCCCATCAAATTTGAAATTCTTCTTTTCAGACCCCATATAATCTTCACTGTTACAATCAAAATTTTCATTATTTTTTTCGTGGCTGCGACAAGATGCTGTCAGGAAACTGCTACACAAACAAAAACAAAAACAAAAATCAGTCTCAAATAGTCAAACACGTTATGATAGGATAGGCCTAAGGCCTAAAAGATGGATATAGTACAAATTGATGTTACAGTATTTATTTTTGAATGTTATTTATTTTAAACCCTAAGCTAGGATGATGGCACTTGTGGGTTCATCAATAGCAGCAATTAGGTAATAAAAATCGTAATTTCCTTAACTCACAAATTATCAATGAAAAATCTGGTTGTTTTTATCTTCGCTCTAGCTCATTCCATAGTAGATTTTTAGTACATAGCAGCAACGTAGTTGATTACATCCTAACAATGGTGCTTTTGTGACCCTACTCACCTCGTTTCCATTCTCAATGTCAAAGGATCTTCGGATTAAGAAGTGTTTAAGTCCCACATAGTATGGAATGCTCGATGGAGTATTCAAGTGCATGGTTCACCTCTTTAAATACCTAGTTTTGGAGGGCGAGTTCCCAAAGTGCTTGGGTACTTATCAATTATTATAAGGACTGGTTGCCAGTGTCTCGGAAAGGGCTACCTAGCTCCCTCGTTCCCCATCCAACCCCCATCCTTCCAAACTCTTGGGTATCAATCTCCTACCTGCTCATTTTTCCCCTCCAAGCACCCTTTTTCCCACTCTTACACACCTATGGAAATGGTTGATTGATGGTAACATTGGGTTCCTATACTATCGTAATCCTGAAACCAATGTTACACAATATGAAATACTTCACCATTCCAAACCCCCCATCAAACTTTACAGTCTGTACAAACTCCATCACAAACACTTTTACTACTGCCCAACTACTGCCATGGCAGCCCACAAAATCCCATCACAATACTACCCACCTATTGCTTGCATGCTTAACCAAGTAACCTTTTGAGACACTGTCTCTATCAAGCCGAGTACTATTAGAGATTGTACATGGAATAAAAATTAGAACAAATTAGAATATATAAATTAGGAACAAGTCTTTTATGAACCAGTTTTGTGAAATGAGTTAACATAAAAAGGAGGAGGCCTAAAAGAAAAGATAATAGATGGACTTAATGTTATTTATTTAAATTCCCTAAGCTAGGATGATAATGAAAATTGTAGGGTCATTATCAGTAGAATTAGGTTATAAAATTGTATTCTCACTGCCCTATGAATTATTAATGAAAAATTTGAATTGTTATTTTATCTTTTTTTGTAGTCCTTCTAATGGTAGATTTCTAATATAGCAGCAGTATAGTTGATTCCTAACATAAACACAATGACTCTGAAAGATATTTTTCCTATCACTTCAGTCCAAAACTTTTGCTTGTATAAATCTTAATTTCTAAGTAGGTCTCGACATTACAAGTATATAAAATTATTATCTTGGTGACACATTATTTCCGTTTCCCAGTTATAGTTGTAATCAAACAGCATCTTCTCCCATACCCAATAGTTTTCCCAAATCATTGTGTTTGGTATTCATTTACTCAATCCAGTCAAGCAGAGAAACAAATATCAAGGTTTCTCTTTTTAATCACAACTATAACCTCCGCTTTAGCCTGGGGAAGCTCGTTAGTATAAGTGATTTTCAATCATGACATTTTCAAAATAATATAGAACTTTTCGGCCACAAATTTCCTGAACACCTTTACTTTCAAATAGTGCCTCCTCTAGTCAAAATCCTGTTTTGTTTTGGATGAAATACAAAAATGGAAGTCATGGTAAAAGTATTCACTTTAGGAATATCAAAATATGAACCATTCAACTTGTCAGTGATGCCCAAAGTGTTGTGTTTGAGTCATGTTCTACAGTGCTAAAGGAAGAAAAACTCAATAATAAATAAGCCTTAATGTGTTGTGATAAAAATCATCTCCAAAGAGACTAGCTTATGGCTATTGGGTGGTCAATTTATTCAGGGTTTTTTCAATTTAGCAATCAAAAGTTCTAATATAATATTTTACTAGCAGAGCATTTGGTTTTTTAATTCTTTCCAGTGATCATGGACATATTAGCAACTGACCTAAGTAGCAGTCACATTCACAATAGTGATGGTTGACCATTGGCACTTCTGAACCAGTAATACCTAGAGCTTAACACCCAATTCTTTTCCCAAAACCTGAAGTGTGGCACTCATCCTTATTATTAAGTTGATCGATAATAATTAGGTTGATACATAGGCTCATTAATTCCCTAGGTCAGTGATTCTTAGGCCGAATAGTCCCTATATATTTCCAAATTTATTGTAATCCTAAGGATCAAGGAATGAATGTTGAAATAAAGAGTTGATTCCCTGTTGTGTGAGATTTAGCTATGCTGAAACTTTTTCTCATCAATTCTCTTTATACTATTAGTAATTCAAATTCCCAAGTTCATGCTTTAACCAAAGTACATTGTTGTGCAGGTTTGTATTTTAATTTCTTGGATAAGCCACGCCATGAGGATTGGGCAACCCTCTGATCCTTACCACTACTGGTTTTCCATCCCTAACGTTGATGAAGTCAATCTTCACTGTACCATGGGCAATGTATATCTGGTTGATTCACTGGTTCTAATTATTTTCCCCAAAGTTTCTAAATTTATTTATATCTTAAAATGTTTTTGTCATATTAAAAGCACAATAATAATAATAATAATAATAATAATTAAAATATATAATGAAAATACATTTTTTTTACTATAGGTTTGAATCCGAATTTGCATATGCAAGTGTGAGATTGTGTACAATGACCATCCTCCATACCTTGGCACAGCAAGGAACCTTCTGCACGGAGGTACGTAATTTTTTATCATATAACGTGTTTTCCATCCTTTATCAACCATTGAATTTAGAATTCTGTAACATCCACACAATTATCTACTATATATTAAGATCGTTAGAGTAATTAGAAGTGATCACTTTACTGGAAGTCAAGGTCAAAATCAATTCAACCCTCCATCCAATGGCAACCTAACTTTCAATTAGAAGGTAAAATTTCTAAAACACTTCTACATCTAGACAATATAAATAGCACTTAATTCAAAACTTTTATCTTCATACATAACCCCATGCCTTCTTCCCAGGGGGGTCAACCCAAACCACTCTCAACCCTCTAAAAAACAAGTTGGTTGGGATGAACCCATTTTTGTATTGGATTGAAATTTGACAATCTCCCAACTCAAGGCTAGTTGCAGGTTGGATTGGTCCATCAGCCATTTTTTTAAATTAAAAAACAATTAATTTATTTGTCTTTAATTTTTCCCAATTTTTATCAAATATAACTAAAAAAGAAAAAAAAATGTTACAATACAAGTAAATCAAGAAAATACTTAAGAATTTGTCATGAAAAAGTGTATGCGTTGAATATAGTTTAAAAATAAAATAAAAAGGTTGGTTGGTTGGGTAAACCACCCAACCTGATTCAAGTAGGTTGAAATGTGAAACCCAACCCATTCGGACACTATTCCCAAGATTAAAAATGGCATAAAAGCAGATATTAACATCGGACACTGGATTTCTTAAAACTCATACTGGAAGAACGTTAAATTACCTTATATGTCTGTCAGTTGCATGTAAAATACATTGATAGGCATTTGAAAGTACAAGGACAATATCAAACGATCAAGTTATTTCATCCTTTGTAGTAACAACTAAAAAGAAATGGAATAAATGTAGATAGATATACCTGCATAATGCATTGTGACAACAGAGAAAGTGAGAGAAGAGAAGTATAAGGAGACCAAAGGACGGATGAACCAAGCATGCCAAGACCATTGCAGTAAGTGCGATAACAAGTACGGGATTGGATCTTAGAGTCCTAACCACCTGTTTAATGTAAGTACCCAGATTCAAAGGTGAATGTGCTGAACATTAAGTACAAAACAAAACAGAAGATTAAAAATTATTTCTACCATAAGCACCCGTCTTGTCTACTTTCCACCACTATTCTACTACCCTCTTCACCCAAAGATATAACTCAAGCAAATAAAAAATGAAATTTGGAGATAAACTAGGCCAGTAGGCCTACAAAATGAGGATAAGAAACCCGACTACAACATACTTGGTTTTTTAATCACCAGGACACATAAGGTGTACTTTACCTTTAGAGAAAAGAAGCTAGACGAACGATTAACAAACCAATGAAGAGAAAAAAAGCTAACATTCCGTTCCCACATTTGCCACCTGTAACATATTTATCATTAAAAATGTACACACAATTAGCATTTCTTTTGTTGATTATCAACCTGAAAACTTCAATTTGTAGAGTAAAGAGAATAAATGTAGATTAACAGATATTCACAAGATATGTGATTTAGTAAGCCAAATTCCTATTAATATATCAAGGCTACCCTTGTTGACATTACCAGACATATTGGGCAAAATTAGGGTGATAAGTGGTATATATCAATCAGTCAACTAACCTTGTCTTGATGAAAATATGTGTAACAGCAGCCACAAAGAATACCAAGTGAGAAATCAAAATTAGAATAGCTATGAATCCGTTTGCAAAGATATAACAAATTAGAGAGATGCCAACGAAGCTAGCAAATGGAGGTAGTGGCTGAGACATCAAGAGTGAAAGGAATAAGGAAAAGAATATGGGTAGAATGGCTAGAGGAAACAAATGTGATATTATTGTCAAATTGGATTCCAAAGCAGTCAGCATTGATGGTAACCGCAGATCAAGATCCCATGAATATGCTTGCCGCATTAGAGCAAAGAAAACAACAGCAATAGAGAAACCAACTATCTGCATGAACAACAGCCAATAGACAAATTATTTTATATTAATAGAATCCCTATATTAAGTGGATGGATATAAAGGAGAATGATAAACCATATGCGTGAACCAACAATTTTTCTTCGTAAATCAATCGAAAACACTAAATTGTGCAAAAGAGGATAAATAATAAAAAAATTCTGATCGAAATATAACTATATATGTTTTACAAAGGCATGAGATCAATGGAAATCCAAATAAATAATAAAATGCATGATAAAAGGGACAAAAATCTAAAGAAGCTCATTTACCTTTGGACTATACAATAGTAGAAGCCTACTCGCAGCAGCACTGACAGAAATTGAAATGCTACTCTTATAAGAACAGTGTGGGTCAACCTGTAGAATAGTGGAGAAATTAAAAAATTAAATAAAATAATTTTCGTAGTACCTGGTGCTAGATAGTCGTTGAAATTTGGTAGTTGGGCATCCCTTTACAAAACCTTATATATGAAAGTAACTCCAATTCTTTATTTACTGAAGAATTTAAGAGGGTAAAAGGTTCAATTTAATGTATTAGGTGATTCATACCAGCAAAAGAACAATGGTTTTTTCAGATTGCTGAGTTGAACTCCAATGTGCTGGGGAGGAATCAACAACAATTATCTCACTGTTCAAATTTGGATATACATGAAGACCAGATGTATCATCCCATGCAAGTGCAACAGGTGGGAAACAGCGCAATTTGCAGAGCCCTGAAATACACAGCTAAAGTTATCTCAGCTGAAAAGAAAACAGTAAACATAGCAGAAAAATATTCATCCCAAATTCATAATGCATTCCACTATATGCAAAGTGAAAGTCGTGTTGAAGCCCAATTCTTGTCATTAAAGATAAATTACAGAATATCTTTCGGTAACATATTGTAAACTGTTGGAGATCTCCCACATCTTCCGACTTCTTTGTGTATATCATCAAAGAAGAATAAGATAAAAAATCAGCTATGGCACCATAGCCTGCCATTTTTCATACTTTCAGCCAATTTGCCAGCCATCATTCCCCACCCGCCATATTATGTTCTGTGGCGCCATCCCATTCCTGTTATGGCCATGGTATCGTGGTGGTTTGTCCCATTCCAGTTATGGCCATGGCATCATGGTGGATAGCAGCATCCACAGTGGACATTGTCATTTCTATGTCTTTAAGAAACCCTACGTAGGGTTATTTGACAGTTTCGTGGGGGTTTATTTCCTTGTTTCTCTGCCATACGAGGAAGGGTTTTTTTCCTCTTCTCTGCACCCTTACCTACTCCAGTGACCTTCTCCAATCATCACCCCTCACCAGCAACCTGAATCACAACAGCCAGAGCTTGGGCAACCATTTTCCAGCAACTAACAAAGCCTTTTCTGCTATGTGATTTGTTCATTCTGTCAGTTGGGATTTTCTTTTTCCTTTTGTCTGTTATTGGTTTCATTTCTCTGTTCTGTTAGTGTTTCTGCAACATTTTTATTCATTGGGTCACTCCACATTTTTGTTTGTGTTATTTGCTTCATTTCTCTATTCTCTGTTTTAATTTTCTCTGTAAATGTTCACTTTTTCTTTGTTTTCCAGTTTTCTCCATAAATTCTCTGATGTAATTCCAATCCTTCTCACTTCTATATGATGACATGTCAAGCACAAACTTTCTCTATTAACTTCTTGAAACTTGTGATATTTTCTCAGAATTTAGTCAATGGTTCTCGATATATTTGGTCAGTAGCTTTATTTTTTAATTTATTTCTGCGGTTATTTTATTTTTTTATACATATATATTCTTTTGTCGACCCACATATATTCTGTAACATTTATTTATTGGGTCACTCCCCATTATTTTTTTGTTATTTGCTTCTTTCTCTATTCTCTGTTTTGATTTTTATACATTTTGTTCCCTGTTACTATTCTCTTTTTCTCTGCTTTCCAGCTTTCTCCATAAATTCTATGATGTAATTCCATCCTTCTCACTTCTATAATGACATGTCAAGCAAAAACTTTCTCTATTAACTTATCGGGACTTGCGATATTTTCTCGGAATTTAGTCTATGGTTCTTGATATATTTAGTCAGTAGTTTTATTTTTTAATTTTTTTCTGCTTTTTTTTAAAAAATTTTATACATATATATTCTTTTGTCAACCATAAGCCACCACGCCATCCATCATATGTATTTGGCAGCTTTTTGGTTCACCAGCATCATCACCATGCACGATTGATAAACAAAGGATCAAGTAGCGTAACCTTTACCCAAATTTTTCATTCTTTAACCTCCTTTCTCTTTTTCCAGCCTCCTATCCTTTTCCCAGTATATCTCTATGCATGACCTTACCCAGTATGTCTCTATGCACGACCTTAAATAAATATCTATTGAAAACTTGATTGGAAACACCAGAAGTACTTAAGGAACAGCACATATGTTTTATC
Organism: Macrotyloma uniflorum; assembly: GCA_016859785.1. Taxonomy (NCBI): domain Eukaryota; kingdom Viridiplantae; phylum Streptophyta; class Magnoliopsida; order Fabales; family Fabaceae; genus Macrotyloma; species Macrotyloma uniflorum. The sequence goes on along the minus strand of BDMB01000041.1, from coordinate 379,330 downwards.
CTATGGATTGAAACCAATAAATAGCACCAGCCCCAAGACATGACAGTAATATAAGGTGTAATCTCAAATTTAGGATCAAATGTCACTTGAAATCAGAGAAAAGATATGAAAAATAGTATTTTTCTGATAGATTATTACTGTAAAAGGGGCACACGAATACAAGAAGGAAAAGATAAGCTAAATCTAAAAGATATACTAAAAAATAGGCTATTAGGAAAAATACATATTATATTCCCTAAATCTACAACATAACAGAGTCCCAACAATATCTCAAAAATGTCAACTATAAAGCTAATAATTTAAATTTTCAAGCCTAAAACTTGAATAGATTTTAAGTTGCTTTAGTAGTCGAATTGACGGCATTAAATAAATAAGTAGTCGACAATGATACCAAAGACTTAATGCCATACGAAAATAGACCAGAAATTGGAAAAAAACCATTCTAGAGACAGCTGTGTCCCTCAGAATCAAATGATCCAAAGGGTTTTCTTTCTTAGCTGCCACGACGTCCTTTTATAACCTCTTCAAACCTTTGCAATGTCTAAAATCCAGTGATTCTCTCCTATCCAACAAACTCCGCTGCCATTCCAATTCCAAACCACACCAACATCTCCAGCCGAAGGCACCACCATTCAGTTTGTCTTTTCCTGCCTAACATCCCACTTATAGATTGAGCCCCACCTTGCACTCATCAACCCACTGACATGAAGTGGGTCCTCATTTCACTTTGATAGTTGATACTCCTCCCAGATACTTAGAACCAACTAATCACTATTAAGCAACTAACTATGTTTTTGCTACCAACAAGCTGATTGACACCCCTCTGGGAGTCTAATCTCCAATTATAAATCCTATACAGATAACATCAACAAGAAAGATACAGATATTTCCCAGCATGACCAAAGCCACCACTCACTTCTTGTTGACAGATATTTTCCCCTTCTCTCTCCCATTTTACAATGAAGAGGCAGACAAAGAATCTGCACACCAATGCTGTTCATTGGATTTATAGTGGTAAATTCACCCAGCTCTTACTGACTTGCACAAGCCTAAACCTCCAGCTAGTTCACCAGAAAAAGGAACTTCAACGTAATGGTATTAGCTTTAACTAATATTCCATTACAACTTATTACTAGTTTCTTGAGATTTAAAACATAAAATCTATATCAAATACAACAGAATGCTTATAGTATATAATCTAAAGGAGACTTGCATAAGAAAGCATTTGTTATAAATGAATCTCACTTGTAACACGGTATCGCATGGTAGATGTAAGAATAATATGGTGATACCAGACCCATAATCAAGTGTATAAATGTTAGAAGGAAATTAAATGAGCTTGCAGTTAAGTTAGGCCCATTTAATAAGTTTTTTATCATAAACTGTAAACCAGTGACTACCTATAAAAAGGAATAACTGTAAACTGTCCAGAGGGACTTTCGGTGAATTGTAGAACTCTAAAAATATTTGGAGCAGTGTATTGTTTTCTAGGAAGACTTTCCCTATTGTTCATTAAAAAAGAAACTCAATCTTCATGCCGCTTTCACACTAGTTCTATCATATGGTTTCAGTCTGAGTCTAAACAATTTGATATAAAATGGATTATAATGTTAATCAATTCACTAAACCACAACTCCTGTTGATCTATGTTGAGGTTGTCAACTCGAGCAGACAACTCATAAGAATTTATCTAATATAAAAATTAATATTAAAAAATCTATTTATGACATATACATAATCTTAGCACAACAATAATTCAACAGTTTAACTTCAAATAAAGAAAAGTAGCAAACTACAATAACAAAATTATGGCAGTAGTTTGTACATTAGTGCTAAATAAGATTAAACTACATAAATGACCATATAAACTCAATAAAACATAAGATTTCAAAAAGGAGCTAACTTCTTCAAATTATTTGAGTCCTAACAAAACAGTCACTGTCGGTCAATGAAGGACAAAAATTTAAGCGATTATTTTTCTAGCTAAGATCGTAAATTTGTAAGAGTTACAAACTAACTTACTTAGAGTGTTTGACAACATTGATAATAATCAGGTCAGTAATAAGAACCTCAAAAATCTCATACTTCCAATGTGGGACTCAAGTCCAGTACTAATATAGTGTAACTAGTACAAACACAAGCCCAAACCCAATAGTAAGACTAACTAAAATCCCTTTCAATGTTCAATATGAGTGTAAACATTGTAGATTTAATATATAATAAATATAGATTTGTTGGTAAGAAATCTCTAAAATTAAGAGATTTTGATTAGGAGTTTATTTATAAAATTTGTTCCTGATTTAAAGTTTTTATTTCTAGAAATTTATTTCTTTTATTTAAGGAGATTTATTTCCTTTTTGTTAGAATTTAGTTTTTTCCTTTAAATACATTTTAGAAATAAAAAAAAGTAATTTCATAATAATTGCTTCCTGTCTACACATTTTTCACATATTCTAATAGCAGAGAAGAGGCATATGGTGCTGATTGATGAGACCATTCAGATACGTTGATCTGAAGGGAATAATGACATCATTCAGTCAAAACTAGTTTATACATAGAATTTCTACTTGTATATTCAAAATTTATCTATGCTAACAAGTGAATTTAAAAAATAATCCCTTTAGGTAGGATCAATGTAATAAACACTCATCTACTTTTTGGATATCACTAATCCATGCAGGATCACTAATAATTTCAATAACCCTGATGCCAAATGATGCTAGAAAACAAGCACACCACAGAAAAAGCTATCACGGAAAATAAAATTCTATGCTTCAGTTGGTAGTGGATTAGACTTACTACTACTTTCAAGGTCTCCAGCTTCCTCTTCTGGAAGTCCAGAGTTTCTAATTCCACAGCTGACAGTTTTCAAAGAAAAAGTAACAGGTAGAAGACCCACACTGATGGCAAATGATAATTTGACAGCTAGAGGATGAGCTTCCTCCAAAACCAAATCCTGCATAAAATAACGTATCAAAGTTAAATTTTGCCCATGGAAGAAGAAAAAATTGTTCCATTCACTAGCAAGTTGCTAAAGATTAAGGAACATATTTTAGCATTTTAACAGGATAATTTCACTTGATTTCTAATTAAATTTTCCATATTTATATCTTTTTTATTTTGTTATATACATCCTAAAAAGACAAAAGGCACATCCCTATAATAGTTCCAACATTACACGTAAGCATCAAATTAAGCTTAAGCTATATAAGGTCTGTATCCTACAAACTGCTTCAAACATTGCAATGAAAAGAAACTCAAGAAATAAATTCATAAAAGTGGATAAAACTACAATATAGTCTATGCTCTATAGGTCAGTCAGCATTTCCAAGAAAATAACAAACCTTCTGAGAATAGGCAGATTGAAGCATAAACCATGGAGATAATTCTTGACTTCCCTCCTCTGGATTAAAGAACTGTCCAACTGCCATGGATGCTGCTGGCGGGGGTCTACCTGAAACACTCTGTGAACCACATTGTCATTACACTTGCAAATATGAACTACTAAGACCATAGAAAAAGCTACATCCTATTTATAGACAGGATGATGTAATTATTCCATCTTCAGTCATCATAATTCGTATGGCCGAATGAAATTACAGTTATATAAGAACTTTTAAGATTAGAAAAAGACAAACAATATTTAGTTGATAAACACACAATCCACCATCCAGATGAAAGTCACCTTTCTAATTTTATTAGAGGTACTTGTAAGACCAAAAGTAAAGTACGTACAGGCTTCCACGTGGAAACTTTAAAATGAAAAAAGCTTCAATCTCAAACACTCCTCATCAAGCAGACCAAAAAGGTCCAAGGGAAGAAAAAAAATCAAACAAACAAATATTTCTGAATACCCCTCGGAAGATATGCATTTCTTAATATCTAAAAAGAAATCATTCAAAACTCAAAATTGTACCGGACGAGGTGCAACTGATATAGTAAGAAATCTGAAGCCATGCATATCTTCCGGACCCAACCAAAATACAGCAGATGGAGGAGCTTGCTCAGTCTGACTGCCAGGTTCAAGCTGTTAAATATAGGAGATTAAATATCATGAGTAACCATGTCAAATTAAATAAACATCTTCCTCAGACTATCTTAAAGAACTCAACAATAGTAATGTAGTATAAAGATAATCCAAACAAGAAAGAAGAGTCGTCTGGAAAGAGGGATAATGTACCTGACGTGGTGCTGGACCTGAGGGAATGCGCATCATCTTTGATGTTACTTCAACAACCCTATCATTGAGAGGTAAACTTGTAGCAGATTTCCCCTTTTCAGGCCACAGATGAAGTCTAATTCCAGAACAGGGCTCAAGATTGGTGACAAGCACAAAATGACTTTTTCCATTTAAACCCTACACATACAGATTAAACGATTGAGCAATTGAACCATGGCATGGTTTTCTATAATTATTACTGAGAACAAAAGTTTTCAACATTATAATGGAAATTTATGCATTCCCACCCCACAAACAATGTCCGAAGCAAAACACAATAAGACCGGACAGCAAATCTACAAGCTAACTAAATCATTATTCTCAAGCATTTCAAGATTTGGAAAAGGGCCATTCATAATTTCAACAATTTCCGTATTCCAAGATTTGTTAGGAGAGTAGGATTTATATATATAGGGGTTAGCGCTTTGCTTTTTCTAACAAATCATTGCTCAACATATACCAATACTATTTTCTATTATTCAATGTTTGTTCTCTCTTTTCCTCCTTCTCCTCCTAAATCCCTACAATTTCAACAGAACTTTTCCTCTATGTCAAATATTTTGGATATCATATCAAAGAAACAATAAACAAATACCAATTTTTGTATGTCCAACCACCGCCTTCGACCATCCATTGCTAATACAGTCACCTCATTTATCTGAATATATAGGTCTCTATCAAGGCCCCCATCATTCCAATGAACATTGCCAGGACAAGCAACCGGTCTATGCACTGTAGATCCTGTAGCCACAATATAATGTGAATACAAAATTTTGCACAAATGTGGAAGGTTATATCCAAATTAACAAATATCGACATTGATGAAATTTAGAGCAATTAAACAGAAACCACCAAGTGACAAAAGTATTGAGTTTCATATGCAACGCAACATCCTTTTTAAAAAATGTTTGTACATTGCATCAGTTATGGAAAAATCATAATGCCAAGCATGCATGAGTTTTTACCAATATAAATCAAGATGATTGTGACAGAAGAAAGAACATGGAAAAAAAAAAGTAAAAAACTATCTTCTTTGCCCGTAAAGCTTCAAAATTATTAGCAAAGCTTCAACAGCTATATGCACATAAAATAGGGCTGGAATAATTATTAGATGATTCCAGAAATCTTGTCAATGGAATTTTCAGACAAACTAAATACAAGAATCATGGAATAATAAAATTAGAAACAACAGCATATAATACCAGTGACATCTTTTGTATTCTGGACAGGAATGTTTAGCGACTGTTTATAAGAGGGTAACTGCATCATCCAGTCAAAATTATGTGATATTCCACTACGCAGCATTCTCGCAAAAACTGCAAGTCTCTTTTGAGTATCTGGAAATGGTTGGCCTGTTCTGGAATCTATCAAACTAAGAAGCGTGTGTGATACCTAGATAAGAATAAAAATGATAAGGACCACATAACGGATAACCAAGACTATGTTCTTCACAGAGAAGAAACCTACTTACTTGGACAACCAATTGATTACACCATAAAATAGCTTGATGTTCCATTGACAACCACACATTCTTCATGGCTGTACTACTGATCATGAAGCCATGGGTTGGGGGCACAATATTATCAAGTGATGTTAATTTTGACCGTACCTGAAGAAAAGAAAGAACAAAAACTAAACCATTATGCGAAGGTTCATAATATTTAGCTGCTCTGTAAGAAATGTGATTCTGGAGACTGTCTACAACTTGAACTTCCATAGTCAGATGATAAAAGATGAATTTCGCTAAAACGAACTAAATATACATTTACTCAAAATTTAACAAAGTTCATTTCTAGATATTACATAAGGTAATTTAATAATGCTAAAAGGAGAAATACAAGTAAAGAATGTCCCTAAATGGATACAGTAAGAGGGCTGGTAACAACAATCAAGAAATTGTTAAAATTTAACAAAGCATAAGGCATATAATCTTCAGAAGCGCAGACATACAAGCCCTCTTTTTTCTATCAAATATCATCGGTGATAAATCTACTGCATATAGGGAGAAAATTGAAAACCCATTAACAATACCTGGTAATCATTGTAGGCACCAGAAATAGATACAACTACAACATTAGAGAGTACTGGATTAGACACATAACGCCCTGTGTTGGTGGTTTGAACCTTATATCCTTCCCTCCATTTGGAATTTACACGTGCAAAGTAATGACCCAACGAAGGCTGCAATGCCACAGGAGGTGATCTGAATAAAATACATGTATCCCATCAAACATTTAAGCAGCACACAGAAATACGACAAGAATAACAGTTATAGGAGAAAAACCTACTGATGTGGGGTTGAAAGTGTAAGAACAGTTTCAACTGCTGACTTCCTAAGACGAGGGTGGATAACAGCAGCCCTAGCAACAAAACCTCCCATTGAATGACCAACCAATATCACACTTTTTGGCATACTCCCAGAAACCGCAGCACCTTCTCTTGTTCGAGCATCATAAGACACTTTATATTGGTCCAAAATCTGCATGGCCACATCATAAGCATTGAACAGAGTGACAATTGTCAAGAATTACCAGTCTCAAGGAACATATTCATAGGATGTTAAAGATAGCACCAACTTAGAAAAGAGTACATAACAAAGAACTATAAAGTCTAAGGTGAAGAACTTGAAATCAGAGAAGAACGTTAGCCAAAGCATCAATAAACCCAAGGGGCTTACTGCCTACTATAGGATGGTCTAAAGCTAGAATCAATAAATAATGTTTACTAGTACTGAGACATAGAAAGACTAAAGAAACATTTGCAGAGCCGACGGTTTAACCATGTCAATCTAACAAGTCAAATCAATCATTGGATGAAATAGAACTATAAAGTCTAAGGTGAACAACTTGAAAACAGAGAAGAATGTTACTCGAAGCATCAAACATAGCCAAGTGGTTTATTCCCTTCCATAGGATGGTCTAAAAGTAGAAATAATAAATACTACTAGCACTAAGACATGGAAAGAGTAACGCTCTATTTGTTTCAACGAAGGAAACATAAGAAACGTGGAAAAACGAAGAAACACACTTTTCAATGTGCAGAATGGGTGTGTTTCGACAAAATTTATACGTCTTTTATTTCCACTATAAAATACGAAGAATTGTGAAGAGAAATACATAATGGATTATCTCTTCAATATAATCAATTATGTAATCGACATAATTCATTATGTATAAACTTATTTTATTAATATTCTTTTTCGTTTTTTAATTATTATAATAATAAATAATTTTTAAAATAAAATTAAAAATTTAATAAAATAATAAATAAAATTATTAATAATAAATAAATTTATCTCATTTTTCATTCATTTTCATTTTTTTTTTAATCCATATAACTTACCTTTTGATTCTCTTTCTCTTCTTTCCTTTCTTATAAATCTCTTTTCTATCATTTCATCCAAACAAATATAAAGGAACATTTGTAGAGCTGAGCGTTTAATTGTCATTCTAACAAGCTACATAATTAATTGGATTTTATTGATGTTGATAATCAATAATAAGAAACAACACTCTTAGTTTATTGAGATAATTTATACCATTAGTGTGAACAGGCCGAACCCACAACAATGATAACATGTTCAATTAAAAAAAAATGGCAATCTATCTACAAACTACAAAATAAACTATCCCAAGAGTTAAGATTACAACCTGGTTATATTTACCAATATTCAATTTCTTCCCTCGGATATAAACTAAAATGATAAAAGTGATACCTTATGTATAGCATATACAACATATTCAGTGTGCTCTTCAAGTATCGCACCATCCATGGCAGAATGTTCACCTTCAAGATCAACAGCAAACCAGTCCAGCCTGCTCGTATACTGGCTGGGTAATTGGAAACCAGATAAATTTATATCTTCACCTCCTTCTTCAGCTCTTAGGGAAGCTTCTTGGTAGAATGTACGCTCAAGGGGACCATTCTGATATGCCCTATCAGATTCTGCGGCCAATGACCGTACCTATTAAGTGGATAAAACTAACAGAAAATGTTAAACAGAAATATAAAATTTTGGGGAACAATAGAACAAAAAGTGATGAATTAATAAAAAATACATTCATAGAAACAACTGAAACAAAATATTATCAACATTTAAATTAGTTTCCTAAATCATGAGGGATCTATGCCATATTTCTCCTTTTTTTTTCCTCTTTTCCTGGTTTTTCAATTCCACAAACTAAAAGGAAGCAAACAAGTGAGAGTTAGGTAACTGTAGAATCTAGATTCAAATCAGTAACCATGGCCAACAAGTGAGCATACCTCAAACTTAGAAAAAAATAACAAGCTAGATATGCAGATTTACATGTCATCATACTATATCACTACATTAACCACTCTCAAATCAAATCGATAACAACTAAATCAACATACTCCCAAATACCCCAAATGTTTAAGAGCATCTTCAGAACATTAACCCACTTAAGCCCAGCAATAATATATTAATATTTCCAAATTTTCATTTTTACACCCCAGAATCCAATATTTATTTAACATGTTGAAGTAGTTTAACCCAGAACTAAACAAGTATCCAAAAACCAAACCAACTTTGACTATATCGGAACAAGAAGAAATAGGACCTTGCCTGTTTGAAGCTGCCACCATTGCCTGGGATGAAAAGCACCGGCACACCACTAAGTTTCTTAAGATGCTCCTTAAAATCTATCTTTTTCCATCCCTCGTGGTACAAGTACAAGCCATACTTCACAGGCGAAATGCTCTCCGACGATGAAATAGGAATATAAGTCGGATACATATAGGTCATTATACATCCATTCGAAATAGGCTTCAACAAACCATACAAAGCAGAGAGACAAATCCCTACAACCACGACAATCAAAATTCCAATCCTAATCTTCGCTCTAAAGCCCGGCATTATCAAAGAAGCTTCTACTCCAAAGTCTTCAAATCACTGCAAATTTCACTTCAACCAATGCTCTAAATCAAACAACAGTAGAACCCCTGGTTGAAATAAAGCTTCAAGCTACGCGAACACCAAAGCAACGTTGTTAAACACTTAAACTAAACCACGCAGCTAACACAGAAACTATTCCTTCACCGGAACAAGATCGCAATCGATTAAACCACCGCTCCAACTCAAGATTCGCATAGACATCAATCGAACAGCTTCAATCGCCAAAACAGACCGATTTCCACAAATAGAAAGGAGATCTATAATTCCACAAAAACACAAATTAAGAACAAAAGAAAATCCAAAACACTGAAAAAAAAAGATTATATCAAGAAATCAGACTATTATAAATATATAAATAAAAGGAGGAAGTTCCAATGTCGATATATAGATCTGAAACAGGTCCGGCAGAGGCGGAGGCGGCGGCGCCACAGACGGAGGAGAAGTTAAATAGAGATAGAGAGAGAGGTTACCGAATAGTGGAAAGGAGAGCGTGGAAGATGAAGATGGGGAGACTGAGGGTGCAACAGAATTTTATTTTAAATTTTGTTAGTGTAAGTTGCGACGAGAAAAGAAACAAGGGGGGCGTGCGTCACAGTGTGACCGTGACAGAGTGGACAACGGAGTTCACGCTTCCGTCCAAAACTCCTGCGATGTGTTCTTATTAAATGAGGGATCTATCTCTCGCTAGTTGTTCCCGCCGTTTCGGGCCTTCATGGATATATATAACAAACTAGTATCAACAGATTTAGTATGTTTTATAGCTAATTCTGTTATTTATCAGGCGTTTCTTTTCCATTTCTTCATGCTAGTTGCCAATTTTATATAAATAAGTATTGGTATATATAAAAGGTTAATAATATATGATTTATTTTTTATATCTAATATAAAATAATGCTAATTAGTCGAAATTAAAATATTACTAGATGTCAATTGAAAAAATTTTAAAATTTGATAAAATGAAAAAGAATTTTTTTAACTAATCAACAAAAATATTAAACGTTTTTTATATTTGATGGTAACTAAGATACTTTATTAAATATTGAATTATTTTTTATTGATATATTGAGATTGGCTACTCCTTAAGTGGGTGTCTTTAAAAAATTTCATTTTCTGACTGTAAAGATGGATGAAATGACTAACGTGATTTTTAGCTTCATTCTTCTTTTGGTAGGTGCAGGTGAAGTATGGTTCGGTTTGCAATTGTTGATTGTGGTTTGCAATGATGGTGCAGTATAATTAGAATTGTAGTCTTTTGAATTATAGTTAGTACTTTCTTCAAGTAAGTTGATTCCCGATTTTATATAATAATTCGATTTGTTTTGTATACAAAAACAAGTTTGATTTATTATGCTCGACGTTGTATCCCTTAAATTAAATTTATATTGTTGCAAATATTTTTTTTGACCAATAAAATAATTTTTATATTCTATGTTCTGTAAAAATGTTTTCACTTTATCTTTAGTTGCATAATAATATATCTCTTTATTTCTTTTATTTTTTATTATTTTTTATATTTTATAAAACCACATATGAATGTGTTTAAAGAATTCAATGAAAATAATATTTTTAATCATGTAATTCCAAATTTATAAGAATTTTATATTTCCTATATCTATAATTTATGCAATTTTCTTTTCTTTTCTTTTCTTTTTTTTATTATATATTTTATAAATTCATTTAACATCTATTTTTTATATTTTCAAATTATTTCGTTCTTGATTGTTTTGTTCTTTCTTTTAGCAATTTTCTATTCGGATGTGTATTTGATTGTGAATTCGTGATAAATTTCATCCTATTCAAAGAAATTTTTATAGGAGAGATATTCTTGAAATCTATTTGTATTTTATTCTACATTGATAATGCATTTTTATAAATACTTTAAATATATTAAAGTCATTATATCTTTTAATTATGGTTCAAAAAGTATACTATGGTTCTCCTAAAATTATTATCAGACAAAAGATAATTAAAGACTCTTGTTTTGATTAATAATAGATAAATAAGTAGAGTATATGTTTATTTAGAATTTTCTATTTTATTTAATTTTTTTTCTAATAAGAAATAGACTCACTAGATTAGAGTGCAAAATAAAGAAAAAGAGTTGAATAAAAGACAACCTAAGGTGTATTCTAATCTTTTTTATAATTATTATACATGTTTGAAGGAATAAACAACATTTTAAAATTATTATAAGTGTTTGTTAAAGGGCAATTCCACGAAATTTATTAAATATATAATATTACTTATAAAAATATATTAAATATAATATGTAATAAAAAAAATATATTATCTAAAATGTTGGTAACAGTTACATATTATAACATAAATTTAATTATAATAATAAAAGAAATGAAAATGTTAATATTTGTAATATTTATAATGAAAGAAATGATATTTCTTAAATGTTTGTTGAATACGATCTTATTTTTTTTTAAGCGAAAATATCAATAAAAATAAAAATTTTATGGGGATATATTTTTTTTAAGAAGGGATTCACTTCAAGGAAAGAGCTTGTCATTCAAGGAAAAAGACATTTTTAACATTTAATCTTCATTTCACATATAAAATCTTTAAATAATATACACAAATAATACATTATTATTCAATTTCTTCGTCATTTAATTCATAAAATCAAGTATCGCACTAATTACAATTATATAAATACAAGAACATATTTATCAAACATTTAGAAAAAAAATTTAATTAGCTTCTCTTATTTCTAGTTCAAGCCTTTTTAAATTCAAGATGGATCAAGATTTCTCTATTTTTTTTATTATCTAAATTATTATAGATTTAGATCAATAATTTCTAAAATTTAATGGAAAAATTTATATTTCTAAATAATTTAGACAAAGTCTTTTAAAATCAAGAGAATTTATAACTTAATTAAAAATTCTAATTAGATAAATATAATTCTTGCTTCACAAATTTCTTTCAATATTTTTTCATTTTTAAACGAATGAAAATTGAGTAAGAAATTAAAAAAAATAAAAAAATTTAGGAGAATTATGGAAAAATTAGAACAAATAATTTTATGAAAATAATAAAAAAAAATTTATGAAAATAATAAAAATGAGGATGATTAGAAAATTTTACTTAAGTTTTCTTCTTAAGATATTAGAGCAAAGTGTATAGTTAGAAAATAATTGAGTATAAAATCATTATTAATAAGTATATATATATATATATATATATATATTTATGTTTATAAAATTATTATATTTTAAATATTTAATAAAAGAATAACATGGTCAAACCAAAGATTTTGTATATATATAACGATATTTTAATAAATAAAAAATGCATTTATATTAAAGATCGATGAAATATTTTTAAAAAAATATTATTATTCAATTATTATATGGTATTTGCGATTATATTTATATTTATCTAACTATTTAATATATAAAATAATATAAATTATATATATATATAGTAAAAGTTAATACAAATATTAATAAAAAAATAATAAATCTACAATTAGTCATTATATGAAATTAATAAGATTTTAAATATTCACAAAATGTATATTAAAATGGAAATAAAACATTTATTACATTAAAATTTATCATACTTTAAGCGAATGTAGTACTCACATTCAATCATTAACGAACAGCCAATTTCTATCATGCAATAATAATAATAAGATTTAATGTTCATCTCAGATGCTCTCCGTTTCCCTTAGATTTTGAAACTCATCCCTCTTTCAACACACTGTTTCAACAAGCTCACTACGTCACTGCCACACGCATATTCAGAACTCAGAACCTACTTACCACTGCAGTAGCAACGAGTACTCATAGAATAAGGCACCAAAACGTAATATGTTAGATCATAAAGCACATTTCATAACAGTAGAAATAGAGATAAACTCAAATAGATTGGTCATATGGGTTCTAAACACTACCCTCTTTTCTTCTTCTTTCTTCTCTTTTCTTTATGATGTTTGGTTGCTCATATCCTCTCTTTCTTCTATTTTCCAGTTCATTTCTTCCCATTTTTTCATACGCTGTTTCCTAAACCTTTAATGTATATCCCCTCTAGGTTAAAATCATGTCAGGTTTCAATATTTCTCCGATGGACTTGTGCCCTCAAGACAGTCACAAGAGACAAAACCAAGACAACAAGACATCCGCTAGTAGTTGTCTTCTGCAAAAATACAGACCATGGCTTCTTTTTCGTTGGTGAGGATGTCAAAGTGTGAGAATGCAAGCTGTTAGGATTGTGTTTTTTTATGATTGAGGAATGGGACAAGAGACCAAAGATGCTTTTGTAGAACCAAGTTGTTACCGAAGAGAGAAATTCAATCATAAAATTATAAAGATTTTTTCCTTTTTATTAAAAATTTGACGAGATAAAAGAAGATTAAATTTTCATACTTTCATAATAAAAAATAATATTAAAACTTTTAAGAAATAAAAAACAATTTAATAGAATCATATATCTTCTTAAATTGAAGTAGTGCAGTGAATTTATTTCTATAGGCACTCAAGAGTCAAAAGAGACATTTTTTTTTTCTCTATTTTTACCGAAGCTTTAAGAAGTAGTTTACATTACTCCAATAGATAATAAAAATTGGACTATTAATATAATTACTAAAAAGATATAATATTATTAAATGCGTAGGTTATCGGTAAATATAATTACTAGAAAGATATAATATTATTAAATGCGTAGGTTATCGGTAAATATAATTACTAGAAAGATATAATATTATTAAATGCGTAGGTTATCGGTAAGTTTTGTTATGAAATATGATATATCTTTGGTTAGTTAAGAATCTCTTGACATCATAACCGGTAACCTCTTAAGTATATACGAATTAAGTAAAATAATATTTAGAATAAAACAAGATAATTGAGTTAGTGTGAAAACATAATCAAGGTGTATAATGTTAACTAAGGCCTACTATGCATGGTCCATTATGTATCATTATAAATAAGTTATAAATATTAAGGTATGAATTTTTATTCCAAGTAACAACTACATTGAATATGAATATATTGTTTGAACCCTATACTAATTTGATTGTCGAAATATAATTAATAGGTACACTTCCGCCATGGAACAAAAAACTTTCAGACAAAAGTCAGACGAGAAACTCCTAGATTGAAGTTAGAGAATGACATGAAGATCAACTTGAAACATGCAATCCTGTTTGTAAAGAAATGATTGTATTAGACTCAATATTTTCCCAAGGATTATTTCAAAGGGCTACTTCAACTTAGTTTTGTTGGGTTAGGCTCCCAACTATGTGTTTAAAAAGTTTAACTAGATTAAACTTATTTTATCTTATTTAGCCTAATTGGAGAGGAGGCTTCTAGATTGTAGAGTACAAAAAAGAGAGTACAAGAAAGAGAAAAAAAAAATAACGTTGTTTTTATAAAATTACAATTTCCACTTCATTCATAGTTGAATTGAGCTGAAATTTTAAAAATAAGTTTGTGGAATATAATTCTCTTATTTGACCGTTGGGATTGTCAATCGATGATTTGTAATTAGAATATAAATTCTTTTATAAATTACTAGTGTTATATTTAATTGTATCAAAGTAGTCTATTTTATCAAATTTGAAACATGAGATTAATTCTAAATTTTTATATTCTTATAAAAATTAAGATGTGAAATTTATGTTTTGATTTTTATCCATCTTTATTTCTAAATTTATGTTTTTTTTTCTCCTAACCTAATAATTGAATAGTGTGATGAATGATTTTGACCATTAAGTTTTTAGGAAAATTATCATAAATTTACATTTGAGAAAAAATTTCTAATAATTTGATTCATATGAATGAAATTTAAATTATTTGATAATTGTTTAACCTTGATTTTATAATTTCTACCCTTAAGTATAAGAGTGAAAAATTGTATGATTTAGATTTTGATCACTAAGAAATTGGGATTTAAACATTTTAATAATTTATTCTCTAATATGATATTTATATTTAGATAAAGATAGTTTTTAGCGTTACATGAGTTCTTGAATTTTAGAATTTGGATCAATCAAATCCTCAATGTTTGTTTTTGTGAATTAAAACATTTTTTCACATAATTTATTTCATAAAAATATTATAATTTTAATAAAATTGGTACACTTTATTTTCTTTAATAAATACCTCCCTTAATATTACAAATTATTTTTTTACATTATTTTCTATTTTAAAAATATTTTTTATCTTAAAAATAATTTGTATTATATATCAAATAAAAATATGAAATGATATTATTTACATAATTATTTATATATATATATATATATCATAAAATACGTGATCAAAATATTTAAAAATGTTTTATATAATAATATTTATCACAGAATAATTTCATGTGAGATCTATAACTCTTCACAAAAAAATATCATTAAATGTTTTATTTTATTATGAAAAGTTTGTAACAATCACCTATCCATCACAGAAAAAAAAAAAGTCACTAAATACTTTATATTGATTTTGTGATATCTTTTGTGACGTAACAGTTAACAACGAATTTTTCGAAAAATCATGATTGAAGTAAATTTATGAATTCTATAAATTTTTTTACTCCGTTGTAAATTCTATTACAAATTAGTTTTTAATAAACTTTTGTAACTGTAAGATCTAGTTTAAAAAAAAATATTATCTTTTTTTAAATTCTTTTTTCTTGCTTTATCTTTATTCTTTCTGTTTAATTCAACTATTCTACTAAAATCATGAACCCTAACACTTATTTTTACCCTTACGAACCCATATTCAAGGAGGAATCCATCAACTGTTCTTGGTCGACCAATGCAGAGGTGTCACCAACTTTTTCAATTTCCTCACCTGACACATCGACAAGGTGAACTTTTGAGGGACTGTCGGAATGGGTAGTGAGCTACTACAACATTTTCTATTGAAAAGAGATTTGCGATGGTGACCTCACGATTTTGGAGTTCGAGAATTTGATTAAGGTGTGGATGGAGAATGATGATGATGGTGGTTGGATTTTTGGAGATTGCGTTGTTGAAGGACTTTTTCCTCTTGTTAGTGAGGAATTTCGGAAGAGGATTGTGAAGGGTTGTGAGGTTGGGGTCTCAGCGGGAGTTATGTTCAAAGCGCTTTTTTTGTTGAAGTTGTGATTGACATTCGAAAAAGAAGTTAGCAGAGGGAAGCTAGAGAAGAATTTGCTCGCTTCCAAGTTTCAGACCATAATAGAGTTTCAAAGCTTTTGCTTTTTGGATCTGAGGGTGGTTATAGGAAGCTTTTGAAGAGAGAAGCATTTTAACCCATTTATATTTTTATTTCTGTAAGTTTTCAATACTCTATTTGACCTTATGGGTTAGGTTTTGGGTGGCTGGATAGAAATTGGGGATTTCATGGCATGTGTATCTTTCTCCTTCAGTTATTTTGTATACTTTAAGTTCTTAAAGATATATTTGTTTTGCTCATCAGGTACATATAGAGCTAGTTACAGTACTAGGAGCTTGGCTAAACATTATGAAGTAGGAGAAGGACATTTGGATAACCCAAACAGGTAAGAGAAGCAAGTTCTGAAATTGTTCTTCATTACCCATAGAATAGAAAGGCTTTGTATTGTGAGGATAGTTGTGTATCCAAGTTTGATTTTGGGTAAAACTAAGAAATACAAAATTCAAAATTTGGGGATTTTCATATGAGATTGTGTATTGAATTAAATGTTGAATGGTCATTGTGATGTTGAAATTGTAAGTGTTGAAATGGTTTGTTTGACTTCCTAGACAACGTTTGATATTACAGAGTTGTACAATTTGAGTTAGATGTAGTATTGACATGTAGATTTAACTAGTAATTGATTGAGTTTTTTTATATTGTGAATCTGAGTGGAAAATATATGATGTAAACCACTTTGGAAATTGAAGCAGTTAGGTTGAACCCTAGTATAAGAGAAATTAAGTTTTTAAGAATAGTTTGATTTTGGATTAATCATCGCTGTGTCTGTAATTGATTTATATTGAAAATGTAGATTGAATGATTTGTTTTGATGACTTTTTAGTGGAACTTGTTGTGAGCTGTAATTGTGGACAATAATATGCTTTTTGATTTACTTGAATATAATTGAATTCTACAGTGGTACAAACTTGAGTTGACAAGGACTTTGGTAATCTGGTTGAACTGATATTGGTTGGTTTAATTGGTTTTGGTGAATCTGGATTTAATTAGGAATTGTGTAAAATCACTACTTTGAGTTACTTGGTTCATTATTTATGAAAAAATGTATGACATGAACCATTTTAGAGCACAGTGGATGTGTAAATATGAAAAGTTGGACCAAGGAAGTCAAGAATACTTCTTCTCCATAATTTCTAGTTTTCCATAATCTACTGAGAGAATAATAATTTTGTTTAAACTTCAAGTATGATAGCATGTGTGATTGATAATGTTGAACATGAAATGGGCAAGAGGCCGTGTAGTTCCCATTGAGAGGAAGTTTTATTATATGAATGGAACATGTTGAATGTTGTAGCTTAGTGTGTATGGGTTTAGGGGTATTGTATGGGGTATCCATACCTCAATGCTTATCTAAGTCATGTAGACTAGGATTACATGTGGTGAGAGGTCAACATAGGTGAATGTTCGAGGGGCTGGTGGAAGGGGTAGTGGGCTACTACAACATTTGCTGTTGGAATGAGGTTTGCGATGGTGACCTGGCGGTTTTGGAGTTCAGGGATTTGATCAAGGTGTGGATGGAGGATGATGATGATGGTGGTAGGAATTTTGGGGATTGCGTTGTTGAAGGACTTTTCCCTCTTGTCAATGAGGAATTTCAGAAGAGGATTGTGAAGGGTTGTGAGGTTGGGGTCTCAGCGGGGGTTGTTATGTTCAAAGCTGTGTTTGACATTCAACAAAGGAGTTAGCAGAGGGAAGCTGGAGAAGAATTTGCTCCCTTCCAAGTTTCAGACCATAACAACGTTTCAAAGTTTTTGCTTTTTGGATCTGTGGTTGGCTATAGAATGCTTGTGAAGAAAGAAGCATTTTCACCCAATTATATTTTCATTTTGGTATGGTTTCAATACTCTATTTGACCTTAAGGGTTAGGTTTTGGATTGCTGGATAGAAACTGGGGATTTCATGGCATGTGTACCTTTCTCCTTCAGTTTGTTTACATACTTGTTTAGGTCCTTAGAGATATATTTGTTTTTCTCATCAGGTACATATAAAGCTAGTTAGAGTACTAGGAGCTTAGCTAAACGTTGTGAAGTAGGAGAAGGACATTTGGATAACCCAAACAGGCAAGGGAGGTTAGTTCTGAATTTTTTCTTCATTACCCATAGAATAGAAAAGCTTTGTATTATGAGGATGGTTGTGTATCCAGTTCTAATTTTGGGTGAAACTGATAAATAGGGAATTCAAAATCTGTGGATTTTTGGATGAGATTGTGTATTGAATTAAATGTTGAATGGTCATTGTGATGTTGAAATGGTTTGTTTGGCTTCCTAGATATGTTTGATATTACAGAGTTGTACAATTTGAGTTGGATGTAGTATTGACATGTACATTGAACTAGTAATTGATTTTTTTTTATGTTGTGAACCGTGAAATTGTATAGAGGTATTGTTTTAAGTTACTTGACCCATCATTTGATAGAAAATATATGATGTAAACCACTTTGGAAATTGAAGAAGTTAGGTTGAACCCTAGTATAGGAGAAATTAAATTTTTAAGAATAGCTTGATTCTGGATTAATCATCTATGTGTCTACAATTGATTTAAGATTGAAAATGTAGATTGAATGGTCTCTTTTGATGACTTGTTAGTGACACTTGTTGTGTGCTGTAATTGCGGACATCAATATGCTTTTTGATTTACTTGAATATAATTGAATTCTACAGTGGTACAAACTTGAGTTGACAAGGACTTTGGTAATCTGGTTGAACTGATATTGATTGGTTTAATTGGTTTTGGTGAATCTGGATTTAACTAGGAATTGTGTAAAATCACTACCTTGAGTTGCTTGGTTCATTATTTATGAAAAAAAGTATGACATGAACCATTTTAGAGCACATTGGATGTGTAAAAATGAAAAGTTGGACCAAGGAAGCCAAGAATACTTCTTCTGCATAATTTCTAGTTTTGCATAATCTACTGAGCAAATTTGCTTTGTTATGAGAATGATAATTTTGTTTAAACTTCAAGTATGATAGCATGTGTGATTGAGAATGTTGAACATGAAATGGGCAAGAGGCCGTGTAGGTCCCATTGAGAGGAAGTTTTATTTTATGAATGGAACATGTTGAATGTTGTAGCTTAGTGTGTATGGATTTAGGAGTATTGTATGGGGTATCCATACCTCAATGCTTATCTTAGTCATGTAGACTAGTATTACATGTGGTGAGAGGTCAATATAGGTGAATTTTCAAGGGGCTGGTGGAAGGGGTAGTGGGCTACTACAACATTTGCTGTTGCAATGAGGTTTGCGATGTTGACCTGGCGGTTTTGGAGTTCAGGGATTTGATCAAGGTGTGGATGGAGGATGATGATGGTGGTGGTGGGATTTTCGGAGATTGCGTTGTTGAAGGACTTTTCCCTCTTGTCAATGAGGAATTTCAGAAGAGGGTTGTGAATGTGAGGTTGGGGTCTCAGCGGGGGTTGTTATGTTCAAAGAGCTTTTGTTGAAGCTGTGTTTGACATTCGACAAAGGAATTAGCAGAGGGAAGCTGGAGAAGAATTTGCTCGCTTCCAAGTTCCATACCATAACAACTTTCAAAGTTTTTGCTTTTTGGATCTGTGGGTGGCTATAGGATGCTTGTGAAGAAAGAAGCATTTTCACCCAATTATATTTTCATTTTGGTATGGTTTCAATACTCTATTTGACCTTAAGGGTTAGGTTTTGGATTGCTGGATAGAAACTAGGGATTTCATGGCATGTGTACCTTTCTCCTTCAGTTTGTTTCCATACTTGTTTAGGTCCTTAGAGATATATTTGTTTTTCTCATCAGGTACATATAGAGCTAGTTAGAGTACTAGGAGCTTGGCTAAACGTTGTGAAGTAGGAGAAGGACATTTGGATAACCCAAACAGGCAAAGGAAGCTAGTTCTGGAATTTGTCTTCATTACCCATAGAATAGAACAGCTTTGTATTATGAGGATGGTTGTGTATCCAGGTCTGATTTTGGGTACAACTGAGAAATAGAGAATTCAAAATCTGTGGATTTTTGGATGAGATTGTGTATTGAATGAAATGTTGAATGGTCATTGTGAATGTTGAAATGGTTTGTTTGGCTTCCTAGACATGTTTGATATTACAGAGTTGTACAATTTGAGTTGGATGTAGTATTAGCATGTAGATTGAACTAGTAATTGATTTTTTTTTTATGTTGTGAACCGTGAAATTGTGTAGAGGTATTGTTTTGAGTTACTTGACCCATCATTTGATAGAAAATATATGATGTAAACCACTTTGGAAATTGAAGCAGTTAGGTTGAACCCTAGTATTGGAGAAATTAAATTTTAAAGAATAGCTTAATTCTGGATTAATCATCTATGTGTCTACAATTGATTTAAGATTGAAAATATAGATTGAGTGGTCTATTTTGATGACTTGTTAGTGGCACTTATTGTGTGCTGTAATTGTGGACATCAATATGTTTTTTTATTTACTTGAATATAATTGAATTCTACGGTGGTACAAACTTGAGTTGACAAGGACTTTGGTAATCTGGTTGAACTGATATTGGTTGGTTTAATTGGTTTTGGTGAATCTGGATTTAACTAGGAATTGTTTAAAATCACTACCTTGAGTTACTTGGTTCATGTAAGGACCCAGAAATAGTTAACCTAAGTGAGACTGTGAGTTTAAGTGGTGAAAGGGTAAAGTTGTTTCCTAAAGTTTTAAAACAATTTTAAATAGAGAAAGAAAACATTTCAACCTTCATTAACTCAAACCCACCATCTCTCTAAAACTCTTTTTTCTCTTCAATCGCTCTACCTTCTCTCTAACCTATCTTCCTCCTTCCTCATCCTTTTCAAGATCCGAAGGTACCAAATCGAAACTTGTGAAGAGTAGAGCACATCCAATCGATTGGAATCTTGATTTGGGTAAGTTTTCCTTGTTCTACTCCTATTTTCACCCAAACTGCTTTGCCCTGCATATAGGTCTTGCTCCGCTTGCATGTGGTCTTTCCTCCATCAATATAGCTCTATGCTAGTTTAGGTTCTTCGAGATGTGTTTGGTTTGTGAATCAGGTACTTGAGAAGTCAGTTAAAGCACCTGCAACTCTGTCTAGTGGAAAGGAGAAAGATATTTTAGATTCTAAAAACAGGTAAGGGAAGCTAGCCTTAAGTTAATCCTTATAGTGTTAGGGGAATTAGAAATGAAACTGATTTTGGTGGCTGTTTTCGAATGTTTTCCCTTGGTCAGATTCTAAAATTTACTTTGTCCATATTTGAGGACTGTTCTATGATTTATGAAATTGTCAAGTGTGATGTTGTGTTCAATTATGTGATTTGTGTTATACTATGTGCTTGTGAATTTGGAATGAAATTTGTTATGTTGCTGGAAAAATTAGGATGAATTCTGTAGCAAATTGGGTAAAGTTGGTTTCAGGCAATCTATTGAGTAAACCGTGAGAATTGAAAATAAGGGCATTTGAATGATTGTTGTTGTAGCCAACTGTACCTGAATTTGCTGAGGATGTGAACCTGATTTTCTTATTTTGAGATTGATTTTTTTGTCAAGTTGATGATATAGTGAAATTGTTGCATTTTGAGGTATGAGATAGAGATGAGATGTGAAATTAAATAATGATATTTATGTTGGCATGAGGCCTTGATGCTCCTATTGAGGGGAGCTTAGTTTGATAAATGAGTATGATGTTGGTAAAGTAGTGTGCATGGGTTTAGGGATATGTTATAGGATATCCAGACCTTAATGACTCTCTAGGTCACATAGATTAAGATTGTCATGTGGTGAAGTTCGATGGAGGTCTTACCAATTGTCTTTAAGATAGTTGGTGAGGCTACCTTGATGTGTGATGGGTGTGGAGGTGTTTTGTGGATGATCTTGGGGTGAAAAAGACTCAGTAGTCGGCCGGTTAGGCCCGTGGTCCTGGAGTACACATCAGGTGCTAGCCCTAAATATCCGAAATCCATACTGTCTTTCGGAACGCGTCGGTTTTGATTGTGATTGTGATTTAAAGGTGTAAAGCCTTTGGTAGGCCCTTACACTTGTGTGAAATTATGTATGCTTCTAGATTAATGGTTTTAAATAAATATTATAGTCCTATTTTATTTTCACTAGCTTACCCTTTTGTGTGCATTGTGTTTTGAACTATTTTGGAGGACTATAATAGAAATAGTTTCTATCCTTTGTATGTAAGGAAGACCTTATACTTATATAATTATATTTCCGTATTACTTGGTATGTTACAGTTCATTATTTATGAAAAAAGGTATGACATGAACCATTTTAGAGCACATTGGATGTGTAAAAATGAAAAGTAGGACCAAGGAAGCCAAGAATACTTCTTCTGCATAATTTCTAGTTTTGCATAATCTACTGAGCAAATTTGCTTTGTTATGAGAATGTTAATTTTGTTTAAACTTCAAGTATGATAGCATGTGTGATTGAGAATGTTGAACATGAAATGGGCAAAAGGCCGTGTAGATCCCATTGAGAGGAAGTTTTATTATATGAATGGAACATGTTGAATGTGTTAGCTTAGTGTGTATGGATTTAGGGGTATTGTATGGGGTATCAATACCTCAATGCTCATCTTAGTCATGTAGACTAGTATTACATGTGGTGAGAGGTCAACATAGGTGAATTTTCGAGGGGCTGGTGGAAGGGGTAGTGGGCTACTACAACATTTGCTGTTGGAATGAGGTTTGCGATGGTGACCTGAAGGTTTTGGAGTTTGGGGATTTGATCAAGGTGTGGATGGAGGATGATGATAATGGTGGCGGGATTTTTGGAGATTGCATTGTTGAAGGACTCTTCCCTCTTGTCAATGAGGAATTTCAGAAGAGGGTTGTGAAGGGTTGTGAGGTTGGGGTCTCAACAGGGGTTGTTATGTTCAAAGTGCTTTTGTTGAAGCTGTGTTTGACATTCGACAAAGGAGTTAGCAGAGGGAAGCTGGAGAAGAATTTGCTCGCTTCCAAGTTTCAGACCATAACAACGTTTCAAAGTTTTTGCTTTTTGGATCCATGGCTGGCTATAGGATGCTTGTGAAGAAAGAAGCATTTTCACCCAATTATATTTTCATTTTGGTATGGTTTCAATACTCTATTTGACCTTATGGGTTAGGTTTTGGATTGTTGGATAAAAACTGGGGATTTCATGGCATGTGTACCTTTGTCCTTTAGTTTGTTTACATACTTGTTTAGGTCCTTAGAGATATATTTGTTTTCCTCATCAGGTACATATAGAGCTAGTTAGAGTACTAGGAGCTTGGCTAAACATTGTGAAGTAGGAGAAGGACATTTGGATAACCCAAACAGGCAAGGGAAGCTAGTTCTGAAATTGTTCTTCATTACCCATAGAATAGAAAAGCTTTGTATTATGAGGATGGTTGTGTATCCAGGTCTGATTTTGGGTACAAGTGAGAAATAGGGAATTCAAAATCTGTGGATTTTTGGATGAGATTGTGTATTGAATTAAATGTTGAATGGTCATTGTGAGTGTTGAAATGGTTTGTTTGGCTTCCTAAACGTGTTTGATATTACAGAATTGTACAACTTGAGTTGGATGTAGGATTAGCATGTAGATTGAACTAGTAATTGATTTTTTTTTATGTTGTGAACCGTGAAATTGTGTAGAGGTATTGTTTTGAGTTACTTGACCCATCATTTGATAGAAAATATATGATGTAAACCACTTTTGAAATTGGGGTAGCTAGGTTGAACCCTAATATAGGAGAAAATAAATTTTTAAGAATAGCTTGATTCTGGATTAATCATCTATGTGTCTACAATTGATTTAAGATTGAAAATGTAGATTGAATGGTCTATTTTGATGACTTGTTAATGGCACTTGTTGTGTGCTGTAATTGTGGACATCAATATGCTTTTTGATTTACTTGAATATAATTGAATTTTACAGTGATACAAACTTGAGTTGACAAGGACTTGGATAATCTGGTTGAACTGATATTGGTTGATTTATTTGGTTTTGGTGAATCTGGATTTAACTAGGAATTGTGTAAAATCACTACCTTGAGTTGCTTGGTTCATTATTTATGTAAAATGGTATGACATGAACCATTTTAGAGCACATTGGATGTGTAAAAATGAAAAGTTGGACCAAGGAAGCCAAGAATACTTCTTCTGCATAATTTCTAGTTTTGCATAATCTACTGAGCGAATTTGCTTTGTTCTGAGAATGATAATTTTGTTTAAACTTCAAGTGTGATAGTATGTGTGATTGAGAATGTTGAATATGAAATGGGCAAGAGGCCGTGTAGTTCCCATTGAGAGGAAGTTTTATTATATGAATGGAACATGTTAAATGTTGTAGCTTAGTATGTATGGATTTATGGATATTGTATGGGGTATCAATACCTCAATGCTTATCTAAGTCATGTAGACTAGGATTACATGTGGTGAGAGGTCAACATAGGTGAATTTTCGAGGGGCTGGTAGAAGGGGTAGTGGGCTACTACAACATTTGCTGTTGGAATGAGGTTTGCGATGGTGACCTGACAGTTTTGGAGTTCGGGGATTTGATCAAGGGTTGGATGGAGGATGATGATGATGGTGGTGGGATTTTTGGGGATTGCGTTGTTGAAGGACTATTCCCTCTTGTCAATGAGGAATTTCAGAAGAGGATTGTGAAGGGTTGTGAGGTTGGGGTCTCAGCGGGGGTTGTTATGTTCAAAGCGCTTTTGTTGAAGCTGTGTTTGACATTCAACAAAGGAGTTAGCAGAGGGAAGCTGGAGAAGAATTTGCTCGCTTCCAAGTTTCAGACCATAACAACGTTTCCAAGTTTTTGCTTTTTGGATCCGTGGCTGGCTATAGGATGCTTGTGAAGAAAGAAGCATTTTCACCCAATTATATTTTCATTTTGGTATGGTTTCAATACTCTATTTGACCTTAAGGGTTAGGTTTTGGATTGCTGGATAGAAACTGGGGATTTCATGGCATGTGTACCTTTCTCCTTTAGTTTGTTTTCATACTTGTTTAGGTCCTTAGAGATATATTTGTTTTTCTCATCAGGTACATATAGAGCTAGTTAGAGTACTAAGAGCTTGGCTAAACGTTGTGAAGTAGGAGAAGGACATTTGGATAACCCAAACAGGCAAGGGAAGCTAGTTCTGAAATTGTTCTTCATTACCCATAGAATAGAAAAGCTTTGTATTTTGAGGATGGTTGTGTATCCAGGTCTGATTTTGGGTAAAACTGAGAAATAGGGAATTCAAAATCTGTGGATTTTTGGATGAGATTGTGTATTGAATTAAATGTTGAATGATCATTGTGAGTGTTGAAATGGTTTGTTTGGCTTCCTAGACATGTTTGATATTACAGAGTTGTACAATTTGAGTTGGATGTAGTATTGGCATGTAGATTGAACTAGTAATTGATTTTTTTTTTATGTTGTGAACCGTGAAATTGTGTAGAGATATTGTTTTGAGTTACTTGACCCATCATTTGATAGAAAATATATGATGTAAACCACTTTGGAAATCGAAGCAGTTAGGTTGAACCCTAGTATAGGAGAAAATAAATTTTTAAGAATAGCTTGATTCTGGATTAATCATCTATGTGTCTACAATTGATTTAAGATTGAAAATGTAGATTGAATGGTCTATTTTGATGACTTGTTAGTGGCACTTGTTGTGTGCTGTAATTGTGGACATCAATATGCTTATTGATTTACTTGAATATAATTGAATTCTACAGTGGTACAAACTTGAGTTGACAAGGACTTTGGTAATCTGGTTGAACTGATATTGGTTGATTTAATTGGTTTTGGTGAATCTGGATTTAACTAGGAATTGTGTAAAATCACTTCCTTGAGTTGCTTGGTTCATTATTTATGAAAAAATGTATGACATGAACCATTTTAGAGCACATTGGATGTGTCAAAATGAAAAGTTGGACCAAAGAAGCCAAGAATACTTCTTCTGCATAATTTCTAGTTTTGCATAATCTACTGAGCGAACTTTCTTTGTTCTGAGAATGATAATTTTGTATAAACTTCAAGTATGATAGCATGTGTGATTGAGAATGTTGAACATGAAATGGGCAAGAGGCCGTGTAGTTCCCATTGAGAGGAAGTTTTATTATATGAATGGAACATGTTAAATGTTGTAGCTTAGTGTGTATGGATTTAGGGGTATTGTATGGGGTATCCATACCTCAATGCTTATTTAAGTCATGTAGACTAGGATTACATGTGGTGAGAGGTTGACATGACATCTGATTTTATATATATGTCTTAACATTTTATTAAAGTTTAGATACCCATAAATATCCCTAAATTCATATACATTAAATTACCAAATTATCACCATGTTCACAATATACACTCGAACATCTTCTCAATAGTACCATAGACCTCATTTTTAATATAAATTCATCAGTTATATTCTCATACAATATCTCCATCACATACATCACCATACTTGAAATTAAGCATAAACTTTGTTTCCTAGTAAAAGACCAATCTACTCGGCAGCCATCGAATTCACTCAATGGATTGGGACCCGAGAGAAGTCCCAAAACTAGAACAAATCCGCTAAGTGGACACCCATTCCACTCAACGGATGGTGATGCGTGAGCATTGCAATCATTGGAGTAAATCTGCTGAGCAAAACTCCCTACGCCTGTGGATTTTAACCCGAGAGCAGTTGGAACCACTCCGTTCAGCAAATCTCTATATCCGGTCAACAGATTATGTACATCATAGATTATGCAGAAAGGGATAATTCACATTCTTGACCCCAATTATCAACTTTAAACCAAATTCACACCTTTTGTAAGTTTAAAACAAGCTTTTAATACTATTTTTTAATAAAGCACTTTGGTCTAAGAATGGAAATTGGTCTTTCTACACACTCAATTCACCAACACATGCTAACAAAATTATTTCGTCAAACCAAAATTAGATTCAATCCATCACCATCATGAGATTTATGACGCTCATAATTTAGAAAATATTTTTATTTGAATATGTGGAATTTTCGCAAATTTTTTTTTTTCGAAATTGAAATCATAACATTGTAAGTATTCTTATACCTACGCGAATATAAAAGAAGAGAATAAAAGAGAATAATAATTTACAAGAATATATGCATTTATATATATATATATATATATCATATAGGTATATGTTCCAGGAACCATGAGATAACATTTACAATTCAAAATGATGGGTAAAACATTTAAAATCAAAAGTGTCACATATCTATCCCATCAAGCAGGTTCCTATTATCTACCAAGCTCTATCACAAACTAAGGGGAAAAGTCTTCATTCTCAGCTTCGTACAAAGCTTCGAAAGCCTCCATCTCGTCAGATGAAAGATCAGATAGTGAGATATCTCCTTCATCGGCTGTGACCTCCACTGATGTGTTTCTCCCTCCGATCACCCTCGTCGGCAGTCTAGTGGCATCATGATCAAGAAACTGAAACTGGTACCGCAGGGGTCTAGGGGGTCGTTCAGTTCCTCTATATATGTCATAATTATACAGATGGGTAATTCTCCTATTACCTTCTCTACAAAATGGTACACTATACGATGCATGGGCATCCACGGTGATGACTGAGTCCGGTCCATCCATCCCAGGAGTTATTACATATTTATAGAATCCTACCTGCTGATACTCTCTAAATAACTCATTATATCTAAAATTATACTGTACATCTGTTATTCTAAGTCTGCGGGGTTGTGGTTGGGTGGTCATTGTTCTGCCCTGAAATGTTAGGTATAAGGGTGAGCCTATTCCTATTCATAATCTTAATGTAAACAATGAAACAAAAGAATGATAGAATATAAACATGTAGAGTAATTTCAATCAATTTCATCAATATAAAATCTCAGTCAATCAATCACTCAATCAATCCATCAACAGTTGCTGAACATGCAAGTAAGGGCTAACATCAACATAATATAATCCTAAGTAATCATGCTATTCGTCTTTTACTTCCATCATGAATCTCAATTTCCATTCTTATCTTGGGCCCCTAAACGCTGCCAACTTCACCACCCAGATGATGTTGGCCTTACGCCGGTGTGGATAGCTGCCGGTTAGCACTACGCTACACGGATACAACGTGTGGGCACAAGCCCCTTTGACAAAAAGCATAGTCAGCGATTCAGTCGGGAACGAAGTACGAGGCCTGTGACAGTCCCCAAGCACATCGTGCACCTAGATGGCTGGGCCACTTTACCACCCTTCAGTTCCCCCAGGTTAATGAACCTTCATGAACTACACCCCAGTGTATCTCTGTGACTAATCCACACGGAATTCAACTTGAAAGGATCTCACTGTCCAAATCTCATAACTTTTCTACTTTCCTGGCGATAAATTTTCCAACTTATCATATCCAAATATCACTCAATCACAAAAGACAATCATATTGGGGTGCAAATAACAAAATACAGCATAATATCAAACATGAGTGCAAATAGTAAAAATAGGGGGTGCGAATAGTAAAAACAGAAAATAGGGGGGTACAAAAAGTGTTTTTTTTTACTAATGCGGTGAGCGCACGGCTGCGCTGAGAGCTCCAAAATTCGCTGAGCAGATTTTTTTTTTTTTTTAGGTGCGCTAAGCGAATTCTGCGCTGAGCGGATTTCGCTGCGCTGAGCGGATTTTTTTGCGCTAAGCGGATTTCGCCCATGCTGAGCAGATTTGCTCCAGTGTCAGTGTTTTTCAGTGCGCTCAGCGGATTCCAATCCGCTGAGCGGATTCTTGCAGAGACGCGAAAATAGTCTCGGGTTCCAGTGATTTTTCCGGTCATTTTCAAAATTAAATACATCCAGGAAACAATCACACCACAGAACATCATACATTACAGATTAGAATAAGAAATAAACTCCCCTTACCTTGAAATTCTTCAAAAATCCAAAAACAGAGAAACTTTGACTTTTATCTCAAACCTTCAAAAATCAATGAAATCTTACGGTTAATCTAAGATTTTAATCGGTAGAAATGGAATTAGAAGCTTGGATTTAAGTAGTATTACCTCAAATTGAGAAGAAACGGAAAATCAAAGCAAGATTTGGAAATGAAAATTTTGAGGCAAAGTGGAAGAAGAAGAGAAAGTCACTGTGCTGTGTATTTGAGAGAAGGAAGAGTGCTTCGCCAAGAAGAAATCAGAACGTGAAGAAGAAGAAAAATTTGAATGGCGGTTGATATGTAATATATTTGAGGCGGTGAAGTTTTAATTTTATTATTTTATTACTTTTTTTTTAAATAATAATAATTATTATTATAATAAAATAATTTCTATTAATTTCAAATATTACACACAAAATAAATATATACACATCCAAAAATTAAGGGTGTTACAAGATTCAAGTACAACTATGCATAATACACAAACATAACATAAATCACGAGTTTCAATCATCAAACCAACCACTCCATATATCACCAAATCCAACTATTCAAACAACATATTCTCAAACCAAATTAGTACGATTCTTCCACAAGATGTCAAAATAAGGAAAATAGACTATTCACAAAAATTCAAGGCTTTTATCCTAAAGTTCCAAAAAAACTAAATTTAGATTTAACTTTCCTTACCTGATTGGTGTTCCAAAAGTTTCTTTGCTACTTCCAATTGAGCAAAGTTCCAAATGTTTTAATTAGTTCTAAGAGTACCTAATCAACAAATATAATATATAACTATGAAACTAAGTTAACATATAGTCAATTATATTAATGGGAAAAATTACACATGCATAGAACTTAAGACCCAAATGCACCTACTCTAACCTAAACTCTCAAGATCACTTAAAGCACTAAAAATTTATCCAAATTAAAATTTCAATCAATTGAAAATACTTTTTTCATCAAAAGTTTTATTCTGGTACACCCAAATCTTGAAAAAAAAAAAAAAAAACGAGTGAAAAGAAGATAGAAAATTTAGATTAAATTTAAAAAAAATTAAAACAATTAAAAAATAAAATACTTAATTTTATATTTATATATTTTTAAAATTTAATTAAATATCTTTCATCTTTTACTAATTAAAATATTCATTTCACTTCAACTAATTTTTATTATATTCTTACGACGGTCACAAATTATAAGTATCTTCATAAAATTCGGTACAGAGGAATTATTCTCTCTCATTAATATTAATTTTCTAGTTGTGTGTGATTTTGAATTTTTGTACTTGATGACTATGTATTCCTAAACTTGAGGCATATATATGATATATATGTATGATGAATGATGATTATATAAACATGACAATGTATTTCTTTATATTATAAGGAAAATATCATTTGACAATCTTTTAAAAAAAAATAAACACTGGACAATTTTTTTAATAATAATAATAATATCCCATTTAGCATCTCATATATCATACAATTAAAAAAATTGTCAACTGTATATTCCAATATGACGGTCAATATATCGATGTTCATTATATTATATCAGTGCTTTAAAAAATAAATACGAAACCTTCTATTAAAAGTAAAAAATAATACTCATATTTCAACTAACCAAATTAATTAAGTAAATATTTGTCTAATATAGTAGATATTAAATTAAATGGTATTAAAGTAGTTTGGAGTTGGCTATCGTTTTTTCTTTGTGTTTGTTCATTCTTTGTTGGAAAATAATACTGTAGGAAAAACTGTATTATTAGGAATAATGAAAATTAAAGACAACGACAAATAGTTTAAATGACATGTTGTAGAAGATTTATCACACAAGATTCATACTTATTCTCCACTTCAACCCCCACCTTCATCCTCTAAAACACCATTGACGCTTCCAAAAAGTGAATTTGGAAAGCTTTCTAGAAAATTTAAATAATTTGCTTTCTAAAAAATATATATTAAAGTAAGATTTTAAATTGTTCTAAAAACCTTATTTCATTATTATAAATCTTATTTCATTGTGAATATTTTGTGCTATAGTATTATAATATTTCGAAGAAAATTATGATTAGTGGCTAATAATTGTTTTGCTTGGTAATTAAATTAGAATAATAATAGACACGTCAGAAGCAAATTAACACCTGATGCAATGCAGATACTTATAGTAAATGGACTTCAATTTCCATTTATTTTGCATCCAAAGGCAAATCAGTTACACAAACTGCGTCAAACACTCTTACATAAATTCAAAAGCTTGAAGCACATCCATGAGAAGTGCTTCAAAGGGAAGCTTCTCAAGCTTATTATGTATTCATCAGCAACTGAAACTTCCTCATGTTATTACATCTGGTCACTCTATAACGTAGGGGGGATCCATATGTACCCATGTGTTTGAACATAGCCAGCTTTTTTAAGTAACTCATCTGCTTCTGCAGGACCTCTGCTTCCTGGTTTGTAAGGGATTGGCTTGAACTCCCCATGATCAATTCTGTGCAAAAGTGGGGTGAAGATTTGCCACGATGCCTATAACAAACAACAATAAAGCCATCATTAAGTTTGTGAAGCAAGACCCTCTTGCAATACTCTATCAAGCATGTAATCATCTTACCTTCAACTCATCTCTGCGAACAAAGTGTTGCTGATCACCTCTAATTCTGCCAAAACATTACAATTTCCATTGTTATTTAATGCAAATCTATTTGTTTCTGCCAACAGGACTTATTTCTAAGTAATGCAATGCATGAAGTCCTAACACTTCTAAGTCCTATCAGTTCTGCTTGGTGGACTTCTTGCATATTATCAACTTATTATTATAAGCATTGTTTACAAAGACGACTTCTTCTAGAAACCGTTGATGAGAAGTAACTATGAACTAGGAAAAGGAACGTACGTGTCAAGAATTAGGCGTTCATATGCCTCTGGAATGGTTACTCCTTGATAACGTTGTCCATATGACAAGTCAAGTTCACTTTGAACTGCAGACATCTCCAGTCCAGGTTGCTTCACCTGCATGATAAGACATTGAATTAATTTTAGTATTTTATGTAGATAGCTTTAACTAGCAAGCCATAGTTACATTACACAAATCAAACACAGTTTACAAAACTCAAGTCTCTAGTCCCATTTGTATAAAATATCGTATAACTATTTTTGAACGGTTTAAAAATAAATTATTAACTAATAGAATAAACAGTCAAAAATATACTTTTCTATTTAACAGAAAACTAGTAGATGGGTGAACTTCTTCAATAGTTTGGAAAATTGATTTAATCATATTATAGAGCTGCAATGTTTTCAGATGTTAACCACAAATTAACTACCAAGTTTTCCATTTACTATTTCCAGCAAAATGATTCTAAACTGTGTATTCGGAAATATATATTCAGTACACGAATATTCATCCTATAAAGCAAAGTCCTTCTTTCATTGCTACTTCAGATCCTCAAAAAATTAACACATAAAAAGTGAATTGTAAGATTTAATCAGATCAAACAAGTGGCATGATCAATCTCATTATGGGACATTAGAAGGACTGGCTCACCGTGAGCTTCATGTAAATAGCTTCAGAAGGCTGGAGGCGGATAACAAACTCATTTCTCCCCTGCCTTTGACCTAAAATATTAAAATTAAGAGTCATGTTTAAGCTAATCAGATATTTCTTATGACAACGAAGAATATAGGCTAGCAAACATTGATATTAGTAGTCTCTGTATTCATACTGGGCTAACACGTAAAGAATAGGTTTCCCCTTGTAATTGTGAAATATAAAGATGAAATGACTCATCTCAGATTTTTCAGTTTCCACTGAAATATGATTAGCTTAGTGTATTGAATATGCTTGAGTCGTGCAATACTCATCAATACCTAAATGTTTGCTAAGTTCTTCAAACAGAAGAAACAAAGAATAATCTTTCAATCAAGAGACATCCTCCTAAATTGTCATAACTCATCACAAAAAACTCGAATGATAGGAACCGCAGTATTTTATTGAAAACCCTGAAAATTCTACATATGGAAAATGTTATCAATTGGGGAAGATTGATGTGTATGTATAAGAATGCAACCCTACGGTGGCAAACTGAATGGATCAGATAAATCTTATTTCGGATGATAAAAAAAATTCATTAATCTATAATAAAAAATCATACCAACCTCGTCTATTAGATAAAAATTCAATCTTTGCATTAACAATGTTTTCATTGATAGATATACAATCCATCCATAAAAATAATATATGTTGAAAAACTAAAAATATATTTTTAAAACAATTTTCAAAAATAAATTTTGCAAAAAAAATTAAAATATGTTTAAAAAATTAAATTTAAGAAATATTTAGTTATAAAAAATTGGTTGGATTAATTTTGATCTATTAATTATTGATGAGAGGATCCATTGATTTTGAAAAATAAAAGATGGATCATTAACAATGTATAAAAGTAATGGCATTCTTTACTATATCTGACTCTACTTTCACTTTTAATATAGATGTGGACAGCAGCCAACAAAAGATTCATAATAAGTATCCAGATGTCAAAAGTTATAGTTACATACACTTGAAAATATCACCAGGAACATCCTTGAATTGAACCCGTATCTCAGCCTTTCTAGAATTTAAGGCCTTTCCTGCTTTTAATATGAAAGGAACACCTGATGCAAGAAAATTATATTTCTTTTAGGCACCGCAATGAATATGAACTAATTTTATTTTTCAAATATTTAGCACCAAAGAAATTAAGAGAAGCTGTAGTATCCTATTTCTTTTTGGAAAGAAATGCTAAAATTTCTTCTGACCTTCCCATCTTTCATTGTGAATTCGCAGAACAACAGTAGCAAATGTTGGGGTGTTTGACTCGTCAGGCACGGTTGGGTCATCTTTATAGCCTTCATATTGTCCAAGAACAACCTCATCATCTTTAATAGGAATCACTGATTGAAGAACCTGCACTTTTCATATAATCAGAAAGAGTTAGGCATGCTGTTACTTATCTCAAAAACTAGGTAACCATAAAGTGCAACTTGGAAAGTTTCAGGGTACGAGTTATTAAAATGTGGCTCTGATGTAGTGCTAGTATGCAAAATTAAATTTAAAAGGGGAGCAAGGAATTGGAACTGTTATTGATTAATTGTATTGAGATTAGATAGGTGGAATAAATGAGAAGAATGATAATTCCATGAAAATTGAATGGAAAGAGGCACACCTTCACTTTCTCATCCCGAATGTGCTCAGGCTTGAGAGAAACTGGTTTTTCCATAGCAACCAAGCAAAGAACCTGAGTTGGTAGAAAAATAATGAAACAATTATATTAGGTTGATAAATTTCTGATGAATTAATTAATGGATAGCCTTATGTATTTGGTTTTTGTTAAGTACATTATAAAAGTAAATTTTAAGTGACAGTTTTTAAGATATTCAGCAAATCAAATGCATTCAGCAACAAGGCTTTCCTTAGCTAAATCTTTGAATCACTAGTTTGAGTAGTTTCCTTTAGTTTATCCTTATTTATCCTTTTAAATGGCAACAGTTTCCTCCAGTGCACCTTCAATAGTTAATAATTTTAGTTTCCAACATTGCTAGTACTATACTTAATTTCAACATTGTAGCACGAAGTTTTTATGCTAAAATTTAGTTCTATCAAGCACACCCATAATAAAATTTCAACCATTGAGCGACGTGAATTCAAGTATTACTGTCGTATCTCATTATTCAACAGAAGTTCCTACTTAACAATACAATCATAATTACAATGTCACTATATGAAACTATTTCATTATTCAATCAGGGAATCACCTGCAGCAGATGGTTTTGCATAATATCTCGAATAATTCTGCAAAATAAAAACCAAGTAAATTGATGGTTTTGGTTTCTTTATTAATAAATAAGTATAACTTCTATAAAATTAATTTCAATAATGGATGATACTTGGGAACAAAATTAGAAATTCTTTTCAATATCAGCAACAAAGATAAAATTGGTAGGCAGAAACTTTTGTCTTTATCATTTCATTTCAGAATTTACAATTGGAAATCACTAGTCATCTGAGAATTTTACTAAAACAAATTTCCACACATACCCATACTGGTCAAAATATCCACCGCGGCCGTCAGTGCCAAAATCCTCTCTGAAAACTATCTGTCAGAATTAACAGCCAAACTCGAGTTTAAAATTGTGGCATACCAACCTTGGTAATGCAGTAGTTGGATTAGATAAGGTAACAAAAGACAGTTAAGACAATTATTGAGATGGTTGTAAAACATGAAGAATGAAACAAAAAAGTCCATAGATATGATAGGACAAAGCTCAACTAAAAATACCTTCCCTAACTTCAATTGAATAAATGAAGTTTAAGTAACTCTTAACCCAAAATTTTAACTTTGACAATAAAAAAATCTCACCTGCACATTGTCAATGTTATCGCGGTTCCAAAGAGGCATGAAAAACCGATTTGCAAACCGAAGTACCAACTGCCAATATAAGTTAAATGAAAAGGGATTAATCATTAGAGAAAAATTCATGAAACATACAAGAAGTAAGCCATAGCATAATCATTATACCAAGTTTTGCACTAGTTCCTTTCCTAGGTAGTGATCAATACGATAAATCTGTGGCTCCTCAAACAACTTTCCGATCTCAGTACTGAGTTCCTCAGCAGATTGTAGATCCTTACCAAAAGGTTTCTCAACAACAACGCGTGTCCATCCACCAAGATCAGCTAAGAAAAGGAAGCAGATGCAACCATATCAATACAATCAGAAATAGATTTCTGGATAATAAACAGGAAACTTGAGATGTAAAAGAATATAGTAAAGACAACTGGCCTTGTCACAAAAAGTTTTAGTCTCTGCTGTTAAAGAAATGAGACAGAAGAAAGAAATCTGCTTTGCAAATTCTAGCTGCCTAACCGAAAGTTCAAGTTTATTTCATGATTTGTTTTAAACACCATAATATAATACAGCCACCTGTAACAATCTTGTGAAGCCAAAATCTTATACCAACCACTGGAATGAGCTATATCTCTAAGCAATAACCTCAATTTAGCACTAGTATTGTCAGGAAAAATATCTTGCAGAAAGTAAACAAGTAACCTACATTTAAATAAAAGTAAAAAAGAAGATCTTCTTAAAGTGGACCCTGTTGTTCAGCAAAGACTAATGTCTGACAAAGCATTAGTCTTGGCGAAGACTACAGTTGTGGAACTATGGGTTACACTGTTCTTATCCTATCCCCGACCCTTCCTCAGTAAAAAGCAACTGGTCCTTTAAAACATACGCATTCATAAAGGTGATTATCAAAATGATACATTATATTATAGCATCTTACATTTATTCATGCAACAAGTCTTGATCATCCTGCAAACAGATGGATATACTGAAGGAGGAAGAGCAAGATAGAAAAGCCTCCGAGATAATCCCTCTACGCTGTTTTTCAAATATTCATGCGCTGAAATCTCTTTATCCAACAGGCGAAATCCATCCTCAGAATCATATGAGCCACTTACATATTTGATCTAAAAAGAGGAAACAGGGAACCAGAGAATGGTCAATTTTAAATCAACCAAAAAAAATGTTATGTAGTTAGTGAAGACCATTACAGAAAATTTGTAAAATGGTGCAAGACACCCAATACTAACCAGCTGTAAAAACTTCTCTACATCCTTCAACTGCTGGGGGGACGCACCTTTGTCAGGAACAAGATAGCTGCACGTCAAATCATATTTGTTAAGCTTAAACACAGTTCAAACATGTATCAGGAAAATACATTAACTAATAGGATAGGATGAAGTATACGATAAAACAATTTTGTGAAAGAAGCACATAACAAAATTTCATGACATTGTTCACAGAAAAAACTTCACAATAAATCCTTTTGCTGAAAGAAAATAAAGATCCATCAAGTATGCTGCATTAACTATTTACGCAGTTTAAAGGACACAACTGCCATTGCAAACACAATCCAGCTACATCAACAACTCTGGAGTGCAGGCTGTAAATGATATCTATACAGTTCATTTACTCTTTACAGAAATCTTGACAAAAAGATGTAGATTTTTATTTTGACAAAAAGTCTCACCCTCGCAACCGGTTTCTCAATTCATCATCAGATATTTTTGTCCTTGCATAGCCAAAAATATGAACTTCGTCAGGTGGTAAGAAACCCTGCAAATAAAGACGCTAAAAGTTGGAAACAGTTGCTTTAAGGGAAAGAAACAATCTTATAATATATTCCAGGAAAATTTCCACAAAATGACGAACTGGTAATAGACATTTCATTTTAATATCAAGAATGTAGAATATTAGAATAGGTGAATAGAATCTTTTCACCAATAAAAAGAGTCACACTATTCTGACACTCATTCAGCAATGCGTCCACTATTAGTTCCATGATCATCTATATATAGTCAATATTCCTCACTTGGACAACAGTTCTAGTCAAACGCTAATCAACATTCTCCACCAAGAGTGTGCTTTACCTGCCGGTATAGGTGGAAAAGTGCTGGAAAGGTCTTCTTCTTAGCAAGATCACCAGAAGCACCAAGCACAACTACAGAGAGTGACCCAGTTTCCGGTACATTTCCTGCCTCTCTTGCTAAGGGGGAGTCAGTGCCAAAGCTAGCTCTTCTTTCAATGTGCCATTCACTTGTTCCCATCTTCTAGCAGCACCGGATTACTAGAACCACTGCAATAAATTGATAATTGGTGTGATCTAATTACTATATATGAAATTATAAGCTAATATCCAGAAATTATTATATCAATGAAGATAAACTGAATAAGGACGAGTGCCCAGAATTTAGAAAGCAACAGAGATTATGACACTGATTTCCCGGAAGACAGAAACATCCAAATAAGCAATCAGACAAAGTATCACCAATCCCAACAGCAAAAAATCAAAAATATCCAAATAAATGTCCTTCTGAATGGTGCTTACAGTGATTTCAGTCCAAATCTCAGAAAATTACAAACAAAGACAAAACCGTCCTACTCTAAAATTCACCCAGAAGGGGGAAAACTACTATTATCCATAAGAATAATAAAAAGTCCGCCAGGGTGAGAGTGGAGAATTGGAATTTAGAATTAACCTTGAAAGCGAAAAAAGAAAAAGGATCAGGAAAGAAGAGATTTTGCATGTAGAAAGATAAAAAAACCAATCATGAAAAAAAGGGTGATTGTTCACCACACAAGCGAGGAGCAAGATGAAGAGTACCAAGTGATGCAGAGTTAGCTGAAACAGTAGCTGGTTTTGATGATAAGGTTAGAGAAAAAGAGAGCAGAGAGTCTTTTAAGGTTGCAAAACACAAAACAGTTGCTGGTTTCTTCACCAACTACCACCACCGTAGCAATTGTTGTAGTCAGCTTATTGGTCATAGCCCTCATTGCTGACGCATATTTAGTCTTTTACTTATTTCTGCATTACCCCTTTATTTTCTCTTATTTCTTTTCAGACCCTATTTTGGACCCTGTGCAAAGTAAATTCTTTTGTTTTGTTCATCAGTGCAGTGTTAATTTTTCACTCTGAAACTAATGCTTCTTTTTGACACAGTTCAAGACTAATCTACCAACGGTAAACTAAATTGAAGTTTTATTTTATCTTTTGGATAAATTTATGAGAAACTACTTTTAGACAAAAAAAGAGTCATCAATTTAAATTAATTTATGAATAAATTATAAATTATATTTTAAAAATTTACTATGAAAGAACTTATAAATTAATTTATCTGCTAACTAATTTTAGTTTATAAAAAAAATTATTTTATTTTTTATAATTTTTCTTGTAAGAAACTTTATCCGAACATAATCTTAAATAAACTAAGGCTGTATGAATAGTGAAAACACTTTTTTATGTAAGAAAAGTAGTATTTTAGTGTTCTAATTTTTATTTTATTTCTCACTTCTCATAATCATTATTTTTCTCATTTTATTATAAGGATTTTAAAATATTTTAATGGAGAGAATAAAGTTACGCACTTTTTATATGTTATTTTTTATGTCGCCTGTTCAATTTTTTTCAAGAAAAAAATAATAAAATAATTACTTATTGACAATTTTTACATGTTTAAGTCAATTTATTTTATAAAATATAAAATAAAAATATCTTTTTACCTTTAATTCTACTTCTATTTTTCTGTTATTATTTTTTTTAAAACAGACACGTTATTTAAAAGAATATATATATAAAAGTTATGCTCATTAAAAAAAAATTGTATATATGATTTTTGTGGAGATCTTTGTTTTTCATAAATATATATATATATATATATATATATATATATCATATAAAAATTCATGAGTTGTGGTTGATTGAAGTCATTTTACTATTTTTTATGTTATTGTGTGAGAAACCAAATTTTCAAAGTTTGAAAACTGGTTCATGGCACATTGAGGCAATGAAATTCTCATACTATATAATAGTGAAAGATGAAGGAAAGCAAATTTAACAAAAGTAAAAAATAAAAATTTTCTTAGAAAAAAATTATAGAACTATATTGAAAAATAAAGTTTAAAAGACAGTGTTGAAATTTTAATTAAAATTAGATGATGAAGATATTAATTTTATCTATAGTTTTAATACAGTTTTGCTGATCATTACTTTAAAGACAATTATTAGGAAATTAAAACTATTTATTTTCATTCAAAACTGTAAAATTTAATGTTACAAATACTTTGTCACCATATTTTTTTTATAAAAACGTCTATTTATTTATTTTTTAAAACCATTTTCCCTTCAGGCACATTTACAGATGAAAACTTTCATTCATGATTAAACAATTTCTCCCAAAATTAAAATTTCTAAGAATAAATTCCCGATATATTTTTTTCAAAAAAAAAAAATAATATGATTTTGTTTTTTTTAAAATATCGGTAATTGATTTTAAATTATTAAAAAATAATCATACAATTTTTTATCTCTTTAAAATTAAAATATATTAAATTTAATTTTGATAAATAATTTCATAATAAAATAAATAAAATATATTTTTTGTACTTCTACGATATAAATAGTTCATTTTTTTTCTTAAAAATATGCCGTTTATTTTTTAATTTAATAAAATTAAAATATGTTAATTTAATTTTCGTTAGTAATTCGGTCTAAGGTACCTAAAATTACAAAAGATACTCATTAAGCATTTATTTTTTTACGCTCACATCATAATATTAGTTACATAAAATTTAATACAAAATTATATTTTTAAAATCCTTAATAAGTATAGTTGC
The DNA here is from genome assembly GCA_016859785.1 of Macrotyloma uniflorum. Lineage (NCBI taxonomy): Eukaryota > Viridiplantae > Streptophyta > Magnoliopsida > Fabales > Fabaceae > Macrotyloma > Macrotyloma uniflorum. The sequence continues at coordinate 338,996 of BDMB01000041.1, read as the reverse complement.
AGAATGAATAGGATTTCTGACAAAGGTGGACCACAGAGCATTGGAAAAATAGAAAATCATAAATAAAAATAAGAATTAAAAAAGAAACAAAAATTTTGTATTATTTCAAAGTTAAAAATATCAAATTATCCAATGTAAAAATTATTGTCTAAAATTACTCACAAAATACAATAATTTTTTTTTTAAAATATAATTTTACAACATTTGGTGGAATATATATGATAGGAAGGAGACACAATGATGTTTGTGAGGTACAAGGGTCTGTGTGTGATGTAATGTTTTAATATGATAATGAAGGATTCGATGAAAATGACAGAAAGAAACAGTTTTGAAATGGACGAAAATAAAAAATACAAGTCAACGCATGAAAAAGGAGAATATAAGTTATTGGGATGATTAAAATATTCAAAAATATTTTATACATATCCACATTTATACACCTGTAATTCGGAGATATTATATTTATTTTTAATAAATATGATTCAGTGTTAAAATATTTTACTCAACAAAAGTTCTATTGATAATAATATTTTGATATTGAACCATATTTGCAGAACACCAGTAGATTATAGATATAATGTAATATTAAAAAATATATATAAGTATTCATAAATTAACATTATTTATCTTACTTTTTTAAATAGTTATGGTAATATTAATTTTAAAATAATTATTATGATTTTAAAAATCAATAGAAGTAAATAGTTATGGTAATATTAATTTTAAAATAGTTATTATGATTTTAAAAATCAATGGAACTATTAATTTGGTTTAAATAACTTCTTTTATTTTTTTAGATAATATAATATTTTTTACTTTTTACTCACTTAAATCGCACTTAAATCATGTTACTTAAATCATGTTAATGTTAGATAGTAATTATTTTATTAGAATTTCATCTTTTTAGTCTTTTTTATGTATGTAATTATTATTATACTTTTAACTATCATAATTGTACCAAGAAATACAGAAAGATAACTATATAAGTATAAGGTCTTTCTTATATACAAAGGAAACTATTTCTATTACAATCCTCCAAAATAATTTACAATTCAAAAATAACTAAGATTCCTACTACTAGCTTCCGAAGCATCTAAGGTGTGGGTACTCCTAATTCCTACTCTACCTCATAGATTGCTCCACTAAAGACCTGCTATCTGCTCCCGTGCAAGGTACGATTATAGCAGTTCAAAATACAATGCACACAAAAGGGTAAGCTAGTGAAAATAAAATAGGACCATAATATTTATTTAAAACCATTAATCTAGAAGCATACATAATTTTACACAAGTGTAAGGGTCTGCCAAAGGCTTTACACCTTTAAATCGCAATCACAATCAAGACCGACGCCTTCCGAAAGACAGTATGGATTTCAGATATCTAGGGCTAGCACCTGATGTGTACTCCAGGACCACGGGCTTAACCGGCCAACCACTGAGTCTTTTTCACCCCAGGATCATCCACAAAACATCTCCACACCCATCACACATCAGGGTAGCCTCATCAACTATCTTAAAGACAAATTGGTAAGACCTCCATCGACCTTCACCACATGACAATCTTAGTCTATGTGACCTAGAGAGTCATTAAGGTCTGATACCCTATAACATATACCTAAATTCATACACACTACTTTACCAACATCATACTCATAACATGAAATCAAGCTCCTCTCAATAGGAGCACCAAGGCCTCATGCCAACATAAATATCATTTTTTAATTTCACATCTCATTTTTATCTCATGCCTCAAAACATAACAAATTCACTATATCATTAGCTTTATACAAATTAATCTCAAAATAACAAAATCAGGTTCACATCATCAGCAAATTCAGCTACAGTTGGACACAACAACAACCATTCAAATGCCCTTATTTTTAATTCTCATAGTTTACTCAATAGATTGCCTGAAACCAACTTTACCCAATTTGCTGTAGAATTCATCCTGATTTTTCCAACAACATAACAAATTTCATTCCAAATTCACAAGCACATAGTATAACACAAATCATATAATTGAACACAACATCACACTTGACAATTTCATAAATCATAGAACAGCCCTCAAATATGGGCAAAATGCACATTCATTCATCAAATCAAAATTTCAGAATCTGACCCAAGGGAAAAATATTCCAAAACAGCCACCAAAATCAGTTTCATTTCTAAATCCCCTAATACTATAAGGAATAACTTAAGACTAGCTTCCCTTACCTATTCTTTTTTCCAAAACGCCTCTTTCCCAATTACAAAGGGCAGAGTTCCTAGTGCTCTAACTAGCTTTCCAAGTACCTGTTTCACAATCCAAATACACTACTAAGAACCTAAGGTAACACAATCATATTGATGAAAAAAGGTTCACATGCAAGGGGAGTGAGACCCACATGTACAGCAAAACAGTTTGGGCGAAACAGAGGAGTAGAGCAAGGAAAACTTACCCAAATCAATATTTCAATTGGTTGGATGTATTCTACTCTTCACAAGCTTCGATTAGGTATCTTCGGATCTTGAAAAGGATGAGGGAGGATGAAGATAGGTTAGAGAGAAGGTAGAGAGAATGGAGAGAAAAGGGTTTTAGAGGGAAGGTGGGTTTGAGTTAATGAAGGTTGAAAATGTTTTCTTTCCCTATTTAAAATTCTTTTAAAACTTCAGAAAACACATTTACCCTTTCATCATTTAAACTCACAGTCTCACTTAGGCTAATTATTTTTAGGTCCTTACAATAATGATTTTGTTTCCTTTTATAAAAAAATTATAATTATAATAATTTTTTTAGTATATTATTATATTAATAAAAAATATAAAATAAAATTATTTTATTAAACCTAATTTAAATTGAGTTAATAATTTTATATTAAATTCATATTCAATAATAAATCTAATTTTAAGAATATTGATAATTACTTTTTTTTTTAATTTAATAATTAAACGTAAAATATTTATATTATTAAATAAACTTTCTTGTAAAGAATATTTTTTAATATAAAATTTAAATATTAACTAATAAAATCAGTTATACATTAAATATATATTTTTAAAAAACTACCCTTTATCAACACTTTATATATTAAGAGTACATGAATAATTAAATAAATAAATAATAGTAAGTAATATTACTTACTGCTATAATAACTTTTAGTTAATAATAATAATAATAATAATAATAATAATAATAATAATAATAATAATAATAATAATAATAATAATAATAATAATAATAATAATAATAATAATAATAATAGATTCATTACATTTAATATTTTTCATTTTATATAATAAAAAAACATTTTTAAATTAGTAATATATATCAAAGATAATGACTAAACTTAAATATGAATTACTTTTTAAATTATAAAATAAATAAAATTAAAGTAATTAAAGTTTGATTATATTTAAGTTCAATAAATATCTCATTTGTTTTTATATTTGAGTCGACATGAAATATATTACTATTTAATCGCCTAGTCGATTATGTCAAACATCCCAAATAAAAATTACTGATCATGTTTGACTGAATATTCCTTAATAATGAACCCACAAAATATAATATTAAAAAGAGTCACAAAAATAGTTGAAAACTTTAAAAATTATTTTTGACTAGATTTGTATAGATTACGTATTTCTTAATCTTTGTGTCAAAATTAGACAAAGGAATAAATAATTTTTATGAAATTTATTATATTAATTATATTATTTATATTTTGATAAATATTAATAGTAAATTTAAGTTTAATTTATTTTTATAAAATTAATTTAATAAAATAATATTTATATTATTATATATATATTAATTTAATTATATTTTTAATTAATGTAAAATTTTAAATATATTATTTTTACGTCGAAATTTTTTAAATTCAAATGTAAAATTATAAATTTATAAATAATTTTATTTTAAAAAAATTATAAATAATCTGATAATAATAATTTTATTATAATAAATTTTAATATTATATTAATAAATTTTAAATTTAATTTATTTTCAGTTGAATCATTTTATTTATATCTATTTATATATATATATATCAATTTAATTATATAATATCTCTCATATTTCACGAACATAAATAATTAGCAACAGTGACAGAGAATTTTCTTATTATCTTTATATTTTAGAATCATTGTTACATTGAACATTTTTAAAACAAATAAAATTGTAGTTGTTGAAAAAGGTTGTTATAGAATTCAAACATCTACCTAACCCAAAAATATCAAACTTTTTATTTCTTTAAATTAAATAAATAATCATGTAATTGTTCAGTTTTTCTTATAAAAAAAAATTAATAAATAAATAAATAAATAAAGAGAAAGTTCTCCTGTAGAAAGAATGAATTCAACAGCTCCGGAAATCACTGGTCGTTGTGGTTGTCATGAGACCAGTCGGTCCCGTACGACCCACCTAACCCCAGACTGCAAATTAATTAACTCATTTTTGAGGCCCCATTCTGAAAAATTCCTAATTGTTTTTTAGCCATGCGATTCACATGTTCTCGTTGGATCTCACGAAAGTATTAATCTACGATCACTGTCTTCAATAAAGAACACTATCTTATATATTAAATTCGATTTGATAACACATTATTGGTTTCGAAAGGTTTTTGATGAATAATTGAAAAAGATGTTTCTGTCATAATAATTTTGGCAGTCTTCATTGAAAAAGATTGGTTGTGGCCTTCGTCTTGTTTCACATGCACTGGTGTTTTAATTTTATCTCAAAATTATTGATGCTTTAAAAATGGCTTCAAATCTCTTCACATGCATGCTGTTTTAATTTTGCTTCAAAATCATTCATACTTTAAAAATGGCTTCAAATCTCTTGACATGCATTGGTGTTTTAGTTCTGTTTCAAAATTATTGATACTTTAAAAATCTCTTGACATGCAATGGTGTTCTAATTCTGCTTCAAAATTATTGATTCCTGTTAAAATCTCGATATGCGTTGGTGTTTTAATTCTGTTTCAGAATTATTGATATTTTAGAAAAGGGTTAAAATTTCTTGACGTGCACTGGTTTTTTTTTTTTAATTATTTATTTTGTTTCAAATTTATTGATATTTTAGAATGAGTTCAAATATCTTGTCATGCATATGTGTTTTTTTTTATTTAGTTTCGGTAATTTATAAGAGTATACCGTATTTTAAGATTAAAACGTTTTTTTTTTATTTTTCTTAACATTCAAGTCAGATAAAATTAGAAAAGTATTAGATAATGTTTATTTGAATTTCACAATTATTTATAATATGACAAGTTAAACTAATTTATGTTTTGAATAAGATTTACGAAAATTAGATTGAGTTAAGTCTATTAAGACCCATAATCCCATAGAATATTTAGCAATTTAAACAAATAAATTTCAAGTGAGAAATATTCTCTTATAATTTATAATCTAAATGATTATAATCTAAATGATTGTAAGTGTAATTATTTAGATCAAATTTCAACAGTAATTTTATCAAATACATAGTTGAGATAATTAAATGAATAATTTGCTCTTTTTTTTTTCATATTATATAGGTTTATTTTGTCTATAATTCTTTCAAATAAATTGACCTAATATGAATCATTAAATTTGAAATAGGTTACATATATTCTTTTTTTTAAAAAAAAATATTTCTAAAATTGGTTTTCGTCACTGTATTTTAAAATTTGACTAGCTTTCAAACTTTTAAAGAAAATATAAATTTAGTGTTTTTCATTTATGATGATAAAAAATTATTACTAAGTTTTAATTTAGATATGAAGAATGATTAAAATATATAATCTTTCTATCAATTCTTTTAAAGTAAAAAATTATTAGGTTTAAAAAAAAAAATCAAAGATCAAATTTATCAATTCTAAAATATAAAGACAAATTTAGAAAAAAAATATATATTAACCAAAAATATATTTTTTTCTAATTTAAAATAATATTAACTATCATGTTTGATAAAATTGATAGTTAAAATTTATTATGTATTTAAACTTGTAAGTTGTATTAATGGATTTTAACTCTTTAAAAAATTAAAATCATTGAATACTTTTCCAAACATGTCCTTTCTCTTAGTTATCATTATGTCCTCTATATCTATTGAAGCAAATATGATGTATAGCTGTTGTGAAGATGCTTCACGTATTCTCTGTACTTTCTATTTTTCTTCTTTTATTTTTACACAACTAAAACAACACTTTTTCTCTCTACTTTTCTACCGAATCTAAAATATAATTTATAATTTTATTTTAAAAAATAAAAAATATTTAATATAAATATATTCTAATTAATGTATTATAATCATAAATACATAAATTATTGATAGATTTTTTATAGCCATTCACTGTCACAGTTATAATCTCCTATCATAATAATTATCATAATAAATTAAATATAAATAATTTTGTAAATATAAAAATTTTATTATGATAATTAAAATTTTAATCATCATAATAAATAACTATTATCATAGTTAAAATTTTAATTGTCATAATAAATATTTATAAGATAAAAATATATATTTTATGTTGATATACTTCTTATTTTTTTATGTTATTAATTTTATTTTCTTATCAGAATGTCACCTTCTTCATCATTTTTTTTTCACTTTCTTTTATATTTTTGTTGAAAAATTATTTTCTTTATTACAATAGTGTTATATTCTCTTCTTCTTCATCTTTATACCATTTTCATATATTAAGGTAAAAATATATAGTATTCCTTTTTCTGTTCTCCCATTGATACTGTTTTTGTAAAAAAACAATATTAAAAAATTTATTAAAATTTATTAATTTGGTCAAGTTACTTGACCCTAACTTACATGAATTATAGTTAAATCCACAAATCCAGAAAATCCATATAATAAAAATTTCATAGGATAAAAAAACCCATAAAGAATTTATGAATTAGGACTAACGTATGAACCATTTTTTAGTAGAAAAATCTAGTTTAAAAATAAGAGTTCCAAAAAAATCTATATTTCAATAAAGAACAAAAATATTGACATTAACATCATGACCTAACCTATTAACATCAAAACCTAACCTATTTTGATTATACAAGTTTTAAAATCACAAAAAAAAAAGGAAAAAAAACTATAAACTCAAATTTTGATGTCATCTTTAATAACTAAATAATAAAAAATTGAAAAAAAAAGTAGTAATTAAAAAAATTTGATAGAAGTTGAATATAAAACTTGTCAAACTTTAGACTTATCCATGATCTTCTCAAAATAAAAAAATTATTGTTAGATTAAAATTCAAACAGCTGATGCATAATCATGAAATATAATCATACCTCTAGTATTAACGTAAGTTAAAATCTTTAATGTCATTCTAATTAATTTTATAATCTTACAATACATAATATATTAATTATCTAAATAAAAAATAATGAATAGTAAATATTAAAGAACTTATAAAAATAATTTTTAATCTCTAAAATTTATGTTACTTAATTAAGATAATAATTCATCAGGTGATTGAGAAAGAAAAACATAAAAGTTTAAAAAATTTCATATTTTTCAAATAACATATTAAATTTTTCAAATCTTTCCTAATTTTGTCTCATAGATTAAAATATCCATTTTTTATAAAACCAATAACTCAATACTATACTTTTACTAATATTTTTGAAACTCTTCTTTCATATTCTAAACTATTTCCCTTAAAATGACATCTTAATTTTTTTTAATAATAAATTGGACTTTTCAAACTTATATAAAATATAAATTTTATATATTTAAATTTTTCTTAAAGGCTAATATCATTTCAAGTGATCTAAACAGAAAAAAAATTGTAAAAGTCTAAAACGTGAAATTTGAAACTTTTTAAAAGAAAATAAATAAATAAATAAATAAATAATATATCAAACACTAATTTCATCTAATAATTTAAAGTATGAATAAAACAAATATTCATATAAGTTATTTCTCATAATAATGTATTAAAACATGTAAAAAAAACCTCATAAATCTAGATATTTTATAGATTTATAAAAAAATTTATGTACAGTATAGAGTATTCCTAAAGTACTAGTTTTTTTTAATAGATAAAACTATTAAAGTGTTTGCTTCTTCTAATAAACTCAAATAAGAAGATATAAAGGCTCAGCAAATGTGATCTGCATATGTTCCAAGTCATGAAGAAAGGTGTAGAATTTATGATAGACTTGTACTTTCAAAGAATATGTCAAAGTCTTGTGTGTTTCGTTCAATAACTTAGCATAATCATCATACCTTCATACCAAGTTTCTACTGAAAAGAAAACTAACAGAAACACTCTGCTATTTCCTTTTGCTGTCCCATCAATTCCTCATTAAACATCCATTTCGAGCCACACTTGGAGCAGAAACATTCATTCTTCCAAGCACTGTTCAACCACTTCCAATGCTTTATTTGCACATGCAGATGAAAAGTTTATTAAGGAAAGAAGTGCATAATTTCACTAATATCAATAAATAGTAATTATGTTTTTCCCACAATGTGTAATGTTTTCTTTCTTCACTTCGATACCAAAGAATACAGTAAAATTATATAATATTTTTACATAATTATGTTATAATATTTTTTAAAAAAATTATTTCATTTTTCTAATTACAACAATAATAATAAAAAATAATATTAAAGTAATAAAATAAAATTATCCATAATTCAAATATTTTTTTTTCTTTTTCTTTAATTTTTATCTTTTTTATTTTTTTAATTTGTACAGGATATATTCATAGTAGGTTGAGATATATTAGATATAACTGATATGTCCCAGTCAGTAAATCGAGAGACACCCAATCCACATATTAAGAGAAAATTTTATTTTATTTAGATTGAATCCTGCACAATAAAAATTTGTCCTAAATTCTCGATAAAAAATAACCAATATAATCCTGTAATATCAAACTTAAATCATAATGAAAGATTCATAACAATTTAAAAAAAAAAAACAAATAACTTATCTTCCATTATATATTGATTTGAACATCATAATGTCAACGTAAATATTCCTTACGTGATTATGAAAAAAAATCAAGAGTAGCCAAATACAACAAATAGAAAAAGAGTCGAAAAAGAATAATAAAGAAAATATTCTATTATTTTAAGTACAATAATTATAATTTTTATAAAATATATAAAAAATTAAATTCATTTAAATTATAAAATAATTTATATTATAGATTTTTTTTTCAAAATAATGTAATAATAAAAAAGATAAAAAAAAAAGTATTTTAAAAATTAGATAAAAAAATACACCTAGCAACTTAAAAGAAGTGTGACCATTTGATTATGACACTAATAAATGGGATCTCAGATATTTTAAAAGACAATTATTTGGTAAGCAATAATTTGTAAAGTAATTTAGGCACGTGGATGAGATGGCATTGTTGATAGTGTTTCGGATAGTGCATGTGCCTCGCTCTGTCCTCGCTTTGTCCTCTTTCAACGATAATAATAAATATTTATAAAAAAAATATTTTTTAATAAAGTAAAATTTAACTTATTATATTTATTTTTTATATAAATAATTTTATTTAATTAATTTCTCCTAAAATTAAGGTTCATGATTTTAATTTAAAAATATAATTAAATATATAGAGAAAGGCGATATCATAACATATATTAATGTAATTTTTATCGAATATTATCAGTTCCATATATTTTAATTGTAATATTTTTTTCAAAACTTTTATGTTAGATTAAAAATTCCTTTTAATAAATTATCAATATAAAATTAATATTAAATTATTTAATACCTCTTCTGTATAGATCAAAATTGTTTAATCATATTAATATTATTGTTTAATTTTAATAAAATTTAACATGAATAATCCTGATAATATTTTCTTAAGAAAGATGGATATAAAAAAATTACTGTGAAATTATTTTTTTAATACATCACCTATTAAAATAAAAAAATAAATACAAAATTTACGAGAATATTAGATAAAAAATCTATAAAAATTTTAAAATATTTAATAACTCAAAACTGGTTAATAGAATCATTAAGTTATCTTTTTAAAATAGTTATCATAATTATAACTTTATTGAAAAAATCATTTATTTTAACTTCACAGTAAAAATTAACCTAATGAAGATAAGTGAGTTTAAATAGTAAAAAAAAAAAGATAAAAGTGATTAATAAAATTTTAAAAATAATTATAAATAGAAAAATTAAATTTTTTAATCTTCATTTTTTTAAATTGGTCATCTCTTTAAAAATATTTTTTTCTCCATATTTTCTAATTTGTTTTTAATATATTTTCTTCTCTTTTTATCATTTTCAAAATATGAAAATGACAAATCGAAACTTACGAAAAAGTAGAAGTCACTCTGGAATCTGGATTTGGATAAACTTTCTTTATTTTACTTCTCTTTTCTTCCACAGACTGTTTTATATTTATATGTGAACTTTATTACTTTTGTACTTGATTCTTTTCTCATGTTCTTGATAGTATTCGAATAATTAGTTAGAAGAAAACAAAACTTTTTACCTTATAAAATAGAAAAAGAGCAATTTTGGATCTCAAAATAGAGGAGTAAAGCTAGTCTAAACTTGGATCCATATAGACAGTGGAAATCTGACTTTTGGCGCTGGTTGATGAACTGCCATACATTGAACTGTGTTGAATCTGTATGTGTGATGATTGATTCAGAAAACTGCCCTTATAAATGTAAAACATTGATTGATTTCAATGCTTGTAGAAAAAAAAAGCATGGATTGGTTTTAATTACTTACTATTTTAGAAAAGCAGGGACTGTTTCTTTCTTTTTAGTAAACAAATTGTTTGATAGAGCAAATATAAAGGTTTATTTAGTTTAAAATTATACTATTTTAAAAAGTAAAAATAAAATAAATTCATTTTTGGACGCCGTTAAACATAAAGTGAAAACAATAAATTAAAAAAATTAATATTTTATTTAAAATTTTTGAAAGTATTTAGGACTTTACTTTTTTATTTTAGTATCAATCTAAGAAATATTTATACTTCTAAAAATTACGAAGTGTTAAACACATTTTATATCCTACACCCATGATCACTCAATTCTTTTAGATTTGAGGCATATCTAACATTTTGTTTGTTTGGTAAAAGGGAAAAAATAGATAAATAAAAAAAAAATAAGGAGAGTTGAAAAAGAATAGTTACGTGAAAATAAAGTTTTTCTGATTTAAAAAAAAAAAAAAAATTAAAATAATTTATAAAAATACTATGTTTACCCTTTCATAATATATATTCATTTATATTAATTATTTTTTAATTTAATTAAATTTATAATTTAATCATAAAATGAAATCGATGATATCATATAATATATATATATATATATATATATATATATATATATATACTATGAATTATTTGAGAGTGAAAGAATGATTTTTTATGCATTGAAATATTTCATCTCTAGTTGTATATTGAGAAATATGGATGCCTTTGCTATTTATAGCCACTTCAAGACGAAGGAAGTAGACCAAAGAAGCAGGTGAGATCTCCTAAATTTTTAACTTTGAATACTTCATCTAATTGTGCAATAATTTTGAGTATTTTAATCGTATTTTTTCCGAACACAATAATATCATCAATATATACGAGAAGGGTAGTAATATTTGAATTTGTATATTTTAGGAAAAAAAAATGATTTGCAGAAGATTGTTTATAATCTTTAGAAATGAGAAAGGTTGAAAGCTTTGCATACCATTATTTAATGGTTTGAGTTCATAAAGAAATTTATGAAGATAACAAACTTGATTATTTAAACTTTGCAGTGTAATCGGAGGTAGTTTATGTACACTTCTTCATTTAAGTTTCTATGGAGAAAAACATTATTAACGTATAATTGTTTTAAATGTCATTTATAAATAATGGTCAAGAAAAATAAAAGGTTCATGGTGGTTAATTTTGTCATAGGAAAAAATGTGTCAATGAAATCAAGTGCTTTTAGTTGTGTGTAATCTTTAGCAGCAAATCTAACCTTATATTTATCTATAGAATCATTTGCGTACTAAAAGAATATTTTCCCTAAATCAATCTCGTTCATTGACTTGAAATATATAAAAAATGTATAAACAGTAATTTTAACAAATAATATCTATTAAGATATAAGATATATATTTTATATCTTAATAATATCAAAACTAATATATATTAAATATATTTTGTTATAATAAAATAACAAAATATATTTACATATATCTAATACACCCCCGCAGTCGAAGTGGGAGGTTTACAAACGCTTAGACTATCTCGAAAATCATCAAAGAGTATGCGCGGAAGGCCTTTGGTGAAGATATCAGCAATTTGATAGTGGGACGGAACATGAAGGACACGGACTTTGCCACGCGCAACCTTTTCACGTACAAAGTGAATGTCCATTTCAATGTGTTTTGTGCGTTGATGCTGAACAGGATTACCGGATAGATAAATGACACTCACATTGTCACAGTACACCATTGTAGCTTTTTGAATTGGGCAATGAAGCTCAAGAAGGAGGTTTCGAATCCAACAAGATTCAGAAACAACATTAGCTACTCCTCGATATTCGGCTTCGGCACTAGAGCGTGATAATGTAGGTTATCGTTTGGATGACCATGAAATCAAATTATCACCGAAGAAAACGCAATAGTCGGAGGTAGATCGTCTAGTATCTGAACATCCACCCCAATCGACATCTGTGTAGGAGAGGAGATTGCCAATGGTGGATTTATATAGATGCAGGCCAAAATCAATAGTACCCTGAATGTAATGTAAAATACGCTTGAGAGCATTCATGTGATTTCCCTTGGGATCATGCATATGAAGACATACTTATTGCACAGTATAAGAAATGTCAGGCCTTGTAAAAGTAAGATATTGCAATGCACCTGCAAGACTTCTATACTTAGTAGGATCCTCATAGGGAATGTCATTAGAGATACCAAGTTTGGGCTTTGTATCAACCGGTGTGGGACAAGTTTTGTAATTAGTCATCCCTGCTCTTTCAAGAATTTCTTCCGCATACCTTTTCTGCGAGAGAAACATATCGGTTGCATTACGGGTAACTGCAATTCCTAAAAAATAGCTCAGTGGACCAATGTCCTTCATAGCGAACTCAGCACTTAATAATGACATAATTGACTTTCGAAGAGAGTCAGAGGAGGCGATTAGGATAATATCATCAACATACAACAAAATATATGCAATGTCAGATTCCTTATGATATATGAAAAGTGAGTGATCAAATTTACTATGATTGAAACCGATTGTGGCCACATGATGTGCAAAACGCTGGTACCAAGCTCGAGGGGCTTGCTTTAGGCCATAGAGTGATTTCTTTAACAAGCAAACATAATCAGGATGAGAGGAATCTTTAAAACCCATGGGTTGATGCATATAGACTGTTTCATTGAGAGTACCATGTAAAAAGACATTTTTGACGTCCAATTGATGAATGGGCCATGACTTTGACAAAACAATGCTCAAAACTGTGCGAATGGTCGCCGGCTTCACTACCGGGCTGAATGTTTCATCACAATCTACTCCTTTCTTTTGTGACCTGCCATCACCTACAAGACGAGCTTTATACCTCTCAAAAGAACCATCAGAGTTGTGTTTATGTCGAAAAATCCACATAGACCAAATGACATTCACATCAACAGGTCGAGGTACCAACTCCCATGTCTTATTTTTAATTAGAACATTATATTTATCAGTCATGGCATCTTTCCAATTTGAGTCATGAAGAGCACTCACCTGATTTTTAGGTAAAGGGGAAATAGAGATGGTGGTGGAAGTACTCAAATTATGGGCATATTTGGGGTTTGGTTTAACTATGCCATGTTGACTACGAGTGGTCATTTGGTGAAGCCTGGGATTGGGTAATGGGGGATGATGGTTAGTGGTATGAGAAGAGAGAGGATTAATTGGTGAGGCCAAGATTGGAGTGGTGGGAGTGGGTGGGGTTGGGGTTGGTTGAGGAGAAGGTGGCCGAGAGTCTGGGCCTAGATGTGGGGTGGGGTTTGTACTAGGAAGAGTGGGCCATAGGTGATGAGTTAAATGTGGAGAGGTGTCGTCATTTAAATGGTCATACACACTTGGGGATGGATCATGTATTTTTGAGAAAGGAAATTGTGTCTCATAAAAAATTACATGACGGGAAATAATAATTTTGCCACTCGAAAGATCATAACACTTGTAACCTCTATGATGTGATGGGTAGCCAAGAAAATCAC
>BDMB01000041.1:283068-324006 GCA_016859785.1 Macrotyloma uniflorum | reverse complement strand
TGTTAGAAATGGGAAAAGTCCACAAGAATTTGCTAAAGTCGTCAAGAAACAATACGTAATATCGATGGCCAGAGGAACTAGAGATAGGTGATGTCCAAATATCACTATGAATAATATCAAATGGCAATTCAGTGAACGAACAAGAAGCATTAAACGACAGTTTCACATGTTTACCAAGAGGACAAGAAGTGCAAAAATCAATACTGCCTTTATTACAATTAATAAAATTCTGATGACAAAGAGAGCTAAGAATAGTAGGTCCCGGATGACCTAAACGATTGTGCCACAAATTAGGAGACAAAGCAATTAAGGCTGAAGGAAAAGTTGGGGAAGATATCGCCGGAGCTGTTACACCTCATTAGGTTCCCTGTCTGCAAGTCCTTCACAGAAAATCCAAATGGATCAAACTCAACAGAAACCAAATTGTCAATTGTAAATTTACGAACAGATATGAGGTTTTTAATGAGTTTTGGGGCATGCAACACATTGTTTAGGTTTAAAGGAGGGTGGGGTGGGGATAGTGTAGTGCTTCCATGACCATGAATAGGAATCAAATGACCATTACCAATAACAATTTTATGATCTTTGCTCGAATAAAAATAAGGTGAGAGTATACCTTGGTCCGCCGTCATATGAGAGGTAGCACCAGTGTCCATATACCAATTCGCATCTGGTTGAGAGAGTGAAAGGCTATGCATGGCCGCATTAATATCTGTCGGTGTGTAACCAATATTAGATGGTGCTACTGATGCATTGTATGCTTGTTGTGGTGGTCTGGATCCAAGAATGCCAGCTTGGCGTGGAGGTCTAGGCTGCCACGAGGCTGCTGGATAAGGATAGGGAGGTTGGGCCCACCCGGCCCAAGGATTAAAGAAGGGATATTGGTACGATGGGTAGGTTTGGTACGGTGGGTAGGTTTGGTACTGCTGCTGTTGTGGTGCACCGCCCCTTCCAGCGCTTACACCCCCAGTACCATCGTGTCCACCTTTGCCACCGCGGTTGTTGTTGCCTCTGTCTCGGTTGTTTTTCTTGCCTCGATTGGTATTATTACGACCTTGTGATGAATTGAGGTTGCTATTATGGTGTTGCGCTTGGGAAGAGGAGACTTCATCCACGGTTAAGAGGGCGGTGAAACCAGATTCACGGGCTGCTCGTTCCTTAATCGTGGTCTCTTCCAACTTCAAACGAGAACACGTTGTAGCAAAACTGGGCAATTCATCCTTCTGTTGCATAACCATGACAAAACTAGCATAGGCTTCAGTTAAGCCAGCGAGCAAGCGGAGCACAAGACGTTGATCTGAAACAAGAGCCCCGACATTAGATAATTGGTCAGCAAGAGATTTGAGTTGGTTGCAATAGACGGAGGTTGAGGAGAAATCAGTCAAGTACGTGTTGGTGAATTGAGTTTCAAGATACACTGCCTTAGAGTGTTTGTTATCTTGGAATAAAGCAGCTGCACGCTGCCAGGCTCTTTCAGCCAAATCATCGGCCACGAGGATCGATGTGAGAATATCAGGGGATATAGTCGCATAAATCCATTGGAGTACAACAGCATCAAGGCTACTCCATAGTGGGAGATCAACGGCCTTGGTTGTTTGATATGCTGTTATGGCTGCACCATCCGTAGAGGGGATGATATGTTCAAGCACAGAATGAATTTTAGCTTGAACCTTAAATAAGGTTGCCCATGAGTGATATTGGCCAGTTTCCATGTCCAACGTGATTGGAATAAGATGCTTTACGTTGGTGACGGCTAGGGCGGAGTGATATTTGGAAGTTTCAGCCATTAATGAGCAACAATGGGAAGAAGGAAGAAAAGTGAAGGAAGAAAAATAAAGGAAGAAAAGTGACGGCTAGGTGTTTTAGGATTTGAGGAAGGTAACCTAATCTGATACCATAAAAGAATATTTTCCCTGAATCAATCTCGTTCATTGACTTGAAATATATAGAAAATGTATAAACAGTAATCTTAACAAATAATATTTATTAAGATATATATTTTATATCTTATCTTATATCTTAATAATATCAAAACTAATATATATTAAATATATTTTGTTATAATAAAATAATAAAATATATTTACATATATCTAACAGTTACATTTTACCTTGTAAATCCAGTTACATCTTCTGGAAAAAGATTTTTTACCGTCCATGTTTGATTTGTTTCTAAGGCTTGAATTTCTTCATGCATTGCTTTCATCTAGTGCTCACTTTTTACATGCCTTAATATAGGAAGAAGGTTCAATGTTTATATTAATAGTCATGATCAACCTTTTAAAAGATGATGAGAAATTGTCATTGGAAATATAATTTTCCATAGGATTCTTAGTGTTAATATCAGCAAAAGTAATACAACAATAATCTCTAACATAGGTGGGCAATTGTCTAATCCTATTTGTTCTTCTAAGGGCAGGAGTATGGGTATCATTAGAAGCATTAGGTTCACTAGAATTTTGTGCAGTATCAGTGTTAGTGTGATTGTCAATTCTATTATCATAAAAATCAAAACTAATGGGCATGGAAACTTGGGAAGTCTGTTCATTATCTATACGTTTAGAGTGAGGAAAATGATTCTCGTAGAAGATGACATTATGGGAAACATCAACGTTATTAGTTTTAAGATTATAAATAAGATATCTTGAAATCCAAGAAAAATACCTAGGTTTGCACAACTATCCAGCTTTCTATGTGTAGTAAGAATGTTTGTGTAAGATAAACAACCAAAAACCCGAAACTTAGTAAGATCATAAGGTTCATCATAAAGTTTTCATAAGGTGAATTATTGTTCAAATAAAGAGTAGGGATGGAATTTATTAGATAAACAGCATGCATGCTTTAAAGGAAAACACCGTAAACTTAAAATAACACCATAAACTTAAATAACACCATAAACTTAAACTAACATTAGAATGAAATAATAGTGTCCGAATAATATTTAAAATATATTGGACAATTTAATATTACAAAGTGAAATTTGTCCTATTTATATACATTATCTATAAAATAAAATTTATCCTATTTATATACATTAATTTGATTATATCAGTAAATAATACATAATTTCTAATAATTTGTTTGAAAATTATTATAAAAAATATATGATACAAATAGATAAATATATTAATTAAAAATTATTTTCATAGAACAAATATAAATATATATATTATTTTAGTTTCTGTCAATTAGCTTAGTATATATCAATCCCATTTCTTATTCGTGATTGTTTCTAATCCACTAATATTTGTATATATTCAAATCGAAATTAAATTTGTTTCAAAATAATGTTTTTTCAATCATCACTTATTCTCATCCTGATTCACACTTTCCAGACGTCATGTGAATGTCCGAGTGACCGTATCAGCTTGTACGATGCAGAGAAGTGTTTGACAATTGTTATGGTTAATTTTGTAATTATCATAATTAAATATCAATTAAAAGAGAAATATTAATATAAAACTAAAAAAATATAGAATCAAAGAATGAAATGTAAATGAGATAAAATTAATGTAAGAAAAAACTTTCAGAATTAAATTTCATATTAAGAATATTTAATTTCTTTATTTACATATTTTTTTATTCTCTTTGAAGATAAATTAACCAACATTCTTATGAAGATACGATGATATATCTAATTTAATTTGTCCTTGTTTCCGTGACAGAAATATTTAGTTGAATTCATTAAATTATTTGTTAATTTATTCATTGATTTCTTGAATATTGATTAAAATAGTGTATCAGACTAGACTACTTATGAAAATGATCCATGTTAGTTTCCAACTTCTTTTTTTTCTATTACCATCAATTATTACACACCAAACAACTTCAAAATTAGGTGGAGGGGAATTAATTAGGTTATCCATTCCATATCTATATTTTCCTAATATCTACTAAAACTATCTCTAACAATTCTTATTTTATAAAATAATATAATTTCATAAAGTATGCATTGACAAACTAAATAATAATATTTTATTTTATTTTAAGACAATCTTCCTTAATTATGTTTTTGGGTAATTTTGGTTTTGATCTTTAAAATTTGAAAATATTTAGTATATTACGTTAAAATTAAGTTAAAATAATATTTTATTAAATTTAAAAATTAAAATAAATTTTTAATTTAAAGAACTAAAGAAAGATTTATACCAAATTTTAGAAATTAAAAATATAAATAAGTTTAATTATAAAGAGAAAAATATGATATGTTATTGTGGGAACAAACGGATAATAACTATCGGTTCCTCCCAAAGAAAACGATCTTATCTATTCTTTTATCCAGTCCGTCATTTACAAATATATATGAATATTAGTCTATAATTTATTTATTTATTTTTAAATTTAATAAAATTATATAAAAAATATATTTTAAAAATATAAATTTAAATGTAAAATTTTCTTAAAATTTATATTTATCATAATGAAACTTATTTGTAGAAATCAATTGTGAGAGGAGATATTAAACACTTGTCAGTCAATTAGAACACCTGGTTGGCTCCATTAAATTGTTGAGAGTGGGACTTATGGTTCACCTAAATCTCATAGCAATAAATAGTAGATTTTGATGGGCACGTAAGAGAAAAAAAATTACTCATTGGTCCTTCTATTATATATATATATATATAAATTAAGTTTTTAAATGAATTAAGGATGAATTTAAAAGAATAAAAAAAAATAGACTATTTGAATTAAGAGAAAAAAAAAGAGAAGAAATAAGAAAAAAATAAAATAATTTTATTTATTATTATTATAATTAAAAAAGTAAATATTATTTTAATAATATTAAAAAAATTGTTATTAATTATATTTATTATTTTAACTATTTATTATAATTATAATAATTATAATTAAAAAAAAAATTGACATCCATAGAATATCCTATAGACAGCAACCATTCCAATCACATCTACCCCCTCTCCTAACTAACTGCAGGAAAAAAAAGCTGGGGCTATAATTATAATTTATTCACAAAAAAAAAAAAAAGTTTTGATAGCACTAAATCAAACTAGGTACTATTTCTTTTCATATTATCATCACACATCTAAGATTTTCTCAAAAGGTTAAAGATGTTGAATGCCCATTCATATTATAAAGGTTTTGGACAATTCACTATAAAATAATATTATTTAATAAATAAATAAGCATTAAGTTTGTCTTCATTAATATAATTTAGGTCTAACAAAACATTACAATAGTTATACTTTTCGATTATATTAAAATTATAATTTTGTGAAAATTAATTTCGAACTAGTTAGTTGAAAGTTGGAAAGCCAGTTAGAAATTCAAAAACTAACTAGAAGTTGAAAATCTAGTAATTAAAAGTTAGTAGTTGATAATATGACATGTAAAGTGTTTAGATAAATTATAAGATATTTAAAATAATTTATCAAGGAAAATTCTAATTAATATAACAACTATTTAAAAAAATATTGAAAGTTATTTTACCAAATAATTCTTCAAATAATTCATATTAATTAAAATAATACATTGTTTAAAAAATTTTTAAACTTGTGTTATTAGATACAAATTATTTAATGGTAATGTATCAAAGTAGAACCTATATTTTACATTTTTTTAATGTAATAAATATATCAAATTTATCATATAATTAAAGATGTGTTTACTTTGAAATTCTATATCCACATTTTAGCTGTAAAAAATATAAAATTATTCAAATAATTTTGGTTTACATAAAAACAGCATGTATTAAATATTTAATAAAATTAGATGCTAATATAATTGATAGATATAAAATGACAAATAAATATATTATTTTTGTACTTTAATTTATAAGTCAATAATTTTAATTATATATTTTTGTATTTTTATTTAAAAATTAATAGATAATTGGATTATAAGAAAATAAAAAATAAGAATATTATACTTATTCTTACTTTTATATTCCCCCCCTCTCTCTCTCTCTATATATAAATAAATAGGAAAATAAAGCTTATATATCTTAGGATGGTAGTAAAATCGAAAACGGCAAGTCCATAAAAGGAAAAAAGAAAGCACTAAAGAAATAAGAAAATGAAAATTAGTAAACTTAATATTTTCATCCAAAATGGAATTTAGGTCTTGCATTTAGGACCACTACCAATATCATCTCTTCCACCAACAACTATACCTGATCTTTTACAGATTCTTTTTTTAAAAAGAAAGCATTGGATTCTTTACAATTTTTATTTTTATTTAAAAAAAAAAAGCTTTGGATTCTATTTTCCTAAAAATCTTTTATAATTGAATATATAACTCTAAGGTTTTCGTATAAGAAAAAAAAATCTAAGTTTTTAATAATTAATACATATGATTGTCTATTGTAAAATATATTTTAATACTTATTTTAAATCTTTATTATATATTATATATGTTTATCTTATAATATTAATAAATAAAATAAATTTTACTTTTTTTAATAGAGAATAATTAATTGAGAAAATAAATTAATTAATAAAGAAGGAAAGTTGTTTAATTAAGATTTAAAAAATATACAAATAAAAAATTAAATATTTTATTATTTATTATTTTAATTTTATTATTTTTAAAAAATTTTCTTTTTTAAAACTTCTTACTTCTTTCTAAGATTTTTTAATTTCTCATCATTTTCAGGATCTCGAGCATAATAGTAAAAAGTTCTTGAGAAGTAGAACACTTTGGATAAATTGAAATCTTCTTATGGGTAAGCTTTCAATATCCTAATTTGTATTAAGGGACTAGATTAGGTGGCTATTTGGAAATTTTTAGACCCATACATGTGCTCTCTTTTGTATCAATAGGGCTCTAAGCTAGTTTAGGTCCATAGTAATGTGTTTCAAGCACTCATAAAACAAATTAGAGTACTTGGAACTTTGCTCAATAGTGATAGCAGTGAGTTTTTTTAAATCCTACATTCGGTAAAGGAAGTTAGTTCTAAAATTAGTTCTTCATTTATCCATAAAATAGAAAATCATGTCCTGTGATATTGAAATTTTGAATTGTTGAAATTGTTTATTTGGTTGCCTAGATATGTTGAAATTCAAAGTATTACAAATTTTAATTGGATGTGGTGTTGAAATTCTGAATGAATGTACTTGGATGAATGTTGTAATTGTATAAATATGAATGGATTGGTAATAAGTGGATTTTGATTGAGTTATATGTTTTGAGGATCACCTTAAGTGATTGAATTGTGTAAAAGAGTCACTCGAATCCTTTGATTCCTTGTCTATTTTAAATGAAACCCAATTAAAACTTGTATTTTAGTACCATTTGAAGATGGGAATAGGTAAATGGATCAAAGAGATTCAAGTTTAATCTTCTGCAGAATTTTTGTAGTGCATAAAATCCGTTAAGTGCCTATTTGTGTTGAGTGGAATTGGTCCCAATGGATGAGGTGCTTTCGGGTTACAATCCATTGAGAAGATTGCCCTCCGTTGAGCGGATTTTTTAATTTTGCTGATTGAATTGCTTTTTACTGAGTCGATAAGTTCTAGTTTGGGACTATTCTTTGGCCCCCATTCATTGAGTGAAGTAGGAGCAAGCGGATTGGTACTGTTCCAGAATAAAGAAATTGTGATAAAATTTTAGGATTAATAATGTGAATGATGAATGATAGCATGTGATTAGTAATGATAAACATGAAATGGCATTAGGGCTAGTGTAACTCTTTTGATAGGAGAATTTGTTCCTTTATTTGAAAATATTGAATATGAGAACTTAGTGTGTATGAATTTAGGGATAAATGAGGTATCTAGATTTAATGTTGATCTAAGTCATATAGACTAGAACTTCATGTGGTGAGAGGTTGATGGAAATTCCGCTAGTCGCTCTAAAAAGGCAATTGGATGAAACTAACTTAATGTGATGTTAGCTGTGAATAGCGAAAGGATGAGCCTGAAGTGAAAAAGACTTAGTAAGTTGGTCGTATGAAGATCCGAGATCCTTTAAAATTCATCAATGATAACCTTAGATATCTAAAATTTATATAATTTTTTAGAAGTTGTTAGTTTTGTTTGTGAGTATGAATTTATAACATGTAAAGTTTTGGATAAATCTTTATACTTAGAGATATTTGTCTTGAATAATGTGAATATTTATTAATTATGAATATATTTTTATATCATTAACCTACCCTGATTTATGGTGTTATAAATGTTTAATTATTATGATCGTGATCCTTACATCAAAACAGATAATAAATTCGAAAAAATTCATTTTCAATAAATGAGTAAGAATTAAAATTTTATCTGAAATAATGTAAATAAATAACATAATATTATATTAATTTTATTTTAATGTCTTTAGAAAGCTTTTTATCTTGCAGCTAAATCTTGATTTTCTGTTTAAGAATTATATAATTATGGAAATACATTTGGGGTACGTTACATTTTTTATATATTAATATACTTTAGTCGAATTAAGTTTGTATCAATAACTTTTAATATTAATAAAAACAATTTCTTTTAGTTATAAGTTTTTTATATTCTAATTTATTTTACATACAATCATAACCTTTAATAATTAATGTATATTTTTATATGCTAATATATTTTAATATATAAAATTTATTTTAATGTGTATATTTTTCAATTTATATTGTATATTTTATTATATAATAATAATCTTAATAAAAAACATAAAATGCATATCTGAATTAAAAAAAAAATATAATTGATTAGTTATACTTATTTAATTATTAGTAAAGAAATTAATCTTACAAAAGATATACCAAATTGTGTTAACGTAATTAATTATTTTTTTATTTATATAACATAGTATATTTAGAATGTCAACACCAAATCCTTTTAACTCTAATACTCTAATACAATCATGATTTTGGAATTGTTCTGTTCTTTAAAGTGAATGCTGAGTAGTTGGCTAAATTGAAATCATGATTGAATTGGCTGAAAAAGAAATGTTGGAATCTAAACATATGATAACTGAAGACAAGGAAGGAAGAAATTTGAAGTAAAGTACATAATATGAAAGATAAATGGCATCTTGTAAATGGAATGTTTTCAGTTGGGAGAATGTAGAAGAATAGGTTCAAAGTATTGAGAATGGAGAACTGAGACTAGTTTTTGATGTTCTAACAGATTTGATATGGTAAAGGAGAAATGATTTTATTTTCTCCAACAAGTGGCAACTGAATTCTAACATCTTGCTCAAGAAAAATCATCTGGTGTCTGACATTGTTGTTTGAGCTCAAACAACAATCATTGCATGTATGGATATCTGATATGGAAGGATGGATGAAGGCCAATTGTGATGGTGCTGTTTCATCAATTGGTATGAGGTATGCTTGTAGAGGTTTCCTTTCAAATCATTCAAGACAATTTATAATGGGTTTTTCAAAGTCTCTAAAGGCTTGTTCCATGGTCTTTGTTTCACATTATGCAGTTGTATCAGTAAAATTGTTATTGATTTTGATTCTCTTCAATCTATTTCTCTTATTACTCAAGGGTTCCCATCTCATAATCAAGAAGTGTATTTGATATTCTCCATTACAGAGTTGGCAAAACATGCACAGGAGGTGTCTTGGAAGCATATTTTTAAAGACATAAAATATGTAGCAAATTCTTTGGCAATGTTTGGGCTTTCATCATATAATGATGTTAGGCTTTTTCACTCTCTTCTGTGGAGTTCCCTCATGTGAGTTTTCCTTTGTATGTTCTTGGGCTTTTATCCCAACCTTACAAAACATGCTATGAACCAATTTTGAAATAAAGAAAACTATAGAATATTAAATAAGAAAAGATCTCTTTTCTCTAAACAAATAGAAGTTAAAGATTTATTCTTCATCCTATCATTTATTTTCTTATAATTTAATAGATAAAATAAATTAGTACTGAATATCATAAAATTTCAAAAAAATATAAGATTGGAATGAGTTTTATCTTGATTCATTCGTCTGTTATTTCTATTTTGAAAAACTATCAAATTACAAATTTATTAGAAATGAAAAACTATCAAATTAAAACTTCATTACTTTACTTACCCTAAACTTGTGTAACAAAAAAAAAAAACTAAAAAAATGAAATCACTTAGTAGTGTAGCCGAAGAAAGAGCACAAGCTGGAAATTAGTTTGGGAATTGCCTCATTCTGGTAAATAAGTTGTAAGTGTAAAAACATGGAAGTAATATGTTAAGACTGGTATATAACACACATTAACATCAAATGTACTACAAAATATCACAGGTTAACCAGTACCAGTGTAGTACATGGCTTACCCTGAAAACAGTATTATTCACACGAAAATGAATTACAAACTGCTAGGTGTTCGAGAGACCTAGAGCTCTCCCAATAAAATTTCCTGACTATTCACCCCTCCTTTCCAGCCCCTCTCCCCTTTCCCTATATTGCTCCACCCCAACCCATAACAGAAAATCGAATCTTCTCACTCCTCATTCCCCACTTGCCAGCTGGCAAGTTAGTTACAAAGCCCAACTCTACTAGTACTCCCGATCCCACTTGCTTCTTGACATCTTTTCTTATTTTTTCTCTCATAAACCCAAGCAAAGGGTGCAATTCCCTTACTTATATTAACATTATTCTCCCTGTCATTATGCCCACTCATTCCCGGGGCCCTAACAATACCCCTTCCTTCAAAATCCACCTTGTCCTCAAGGTGGAACATGGGAAACTGCTCTTGAATATGTGCTGCCACCTCCCATGAATTTTCAAATGCAGGGAGGTCTATCCATTTGACCAGAACCTCTAACTCTCCCTTACTGCTAATGCGAGTGCTGATAATCTCCTCTGGCTGCACCTGCAATTCACCTTCATCTGTCAGCATTGCTGGTAGAGGCTGCGCAACTACTCCAGAAGAAACACACTTTTTGAGAAGTGAAATATGGAAAACAGATTGGATTTGGGCAGTAGCAGGCAGCAGCAATTTGTAGGCGACTAGACTGAGCTTCTCTACAATCTCATAAGGCCCATAATAGCGGGGACTCAACTTTTGGTTAACGCGCTTAGCCAAAGATCGAAGTCGATAAGGTTGGAGCTTCAGATACACTTTCTTGCCCACTTCAAACTTAATTTTGCACCGTTTTTTGTTTGCATAAGTCTTCATTCTGTTCTGGGCCCTCTCCAACTGGAATTTCAGCTCATCTAGCATCTGATTTCTCTCCTCCAATAATGCATGAATTTCTGGGACTGTGGATTCCCTGCCTGCGCGAACCAAAGTGGGCGGATTTCGACCATACAACGCCTTAAAAGGATTCATTTTAATGGCCCCGTGGTAATTGGTATTGTACCAATATTCAGCCCAAGTAAGCCACTTAGGCCATTGCCTCGGTTTTGCTGCTGTAAAACACCTTAAATATGTTTCTAAGCACTTATTAACTGCCTCACTTTGACCATCCGTTTGTGGGTGATAAGCAAAGCTATAGCGCAATTTAGTACCAGCCATATGAAACAGTTCCTTCCAGAAAGAGCTCATAAACACCCTATTTCTATCAGAAACAATGGTATTCGAAAAACCGTGTAATCTAACCACCTTTTTGATAAACAAAGCAGCCACCTCCTTAGCAGAATAAGGATGTGCTAAAGTGCAGAAATGGGCATACTTAGTCATTCTATCAACAATTACCATGATAATGTCTACACCCCTGGTCTTGGGTAACCCACTAATGGAATCCATTGCGACATCTGCCCATGTATTTACTGGAATCGGAAGAGGTTGCAGTAAGCCAGCAGGAGACAAGGTTTGAGACTTATTTCTTTGGCAAACATCACACTCTGTTATATACTTGTGAATCTGCTTTTTCATGCCTTCCCAATATAGCAGTGCCGAAATCCGTTTATATGTGCGAAAGAACCCGGAGTGCCCTCCTGTGCTGGAATCGTGAAATTCCTGCAATATATGAGGGATCTTAGCAGAATTTTTAGCTACAACCAGCCTTCCTTTATAGTGCAATTTGCCCTTTCGTAGCTCAAAGCCTGGATGAGCTTCAGAATTTTGTAACAAATCCTGGATGATACCTTTCAATCGATTGTCCGCCTGGACTTCAGCCTCCAAATCAGACCAATCACCAAAAGTGATGGTGGATACTGCAACATATTGCATTTTTTGGGAAAGGGCATCGGCCACTCTGTTTTCAGTCCCAGCTTTGTATTTAATAATAAAGTCAAATCCCAGCAATTTGGTTAACCATTTTTGCTGATCTATACCCTCCACTCGCTGATCCAGCAAATATTTTAAAGATCTCTGATCTATATGCACAACAAACTGCTGTCCAAGAAGATAATGACGCCACTTTTGAACAGCCAAAACAATTGCCATGAGTTCGCGCTCATAAACAGATTTGGCTTGTGCTCTATCGGATAAAACTTGACTCATATAAGCTATGGGCCGTCCATCTTGCATCAAAACAACGCCAATACCCTTCGCTGAAGCATCTGTCTCTATCACAAAAGTCTTGGTAAATGAAGGGACTGCCAGAACAGGTAATAAAGTCATGGCTAGTTTCAAATTTTCAAAAGCTACTTGAGCTTTTACTTCCCAAGTAAAATTATCTTTCTTCAGCTGCTGAGTCAAGGGCCAAGCAATTTTACCATAATTTTTCACAAACCGTCGATAGTAACCTCTCAATCCTATAAAGCCTCTCAAGCTACGTAAATCCGATGGTGTGGGCCAGTCGAGCATGTCAGCCACCTTGCTAGGGTCGGCAGCTACCCCTTCGTTTGAAATAATGTGGCCTAAATAAACCAGCTTCTGTTGGGCAAAACAACATTTCTTCTTATTCACAAACAACTGGTTTGTCCGCAAGACCTCAAAAATCTGTTGAAGATGGGACTGGTGACTGTCAAGAGTAGGACTATAGATGAGTATGTCATCAAAAAATACGAGCGCAAACCTCCGTAGGAAAGGTCTCAACACCTTATTCATAAGAGCCTGAAATGTAGAAGGAGCAGTAGTAAGGCCGAAGGGCATTACCAAGAACTCATAATGCCCTTCATGAGTCCTAAAAGCTGTTTTGTGGATGTCGGCATCTGTCATCCGAATCTGGTGATAACCAAATTTTAAATCTAGCTTAGAAAAGATTTGAGCATCCCCCAGTTCGTCCAACAACTCATCAATGATAGGAATAGGGAATTTATCAGGGATGATAATCCTATTTAGAGCCCTATAGTCAACACAAAATCGCCAGCTGCCATCTTTCTTCCTGACCAAAATCACTGGACTAGAGAAAGGGCTAGTACTAGGCCGAATGAATCCAGACTACAACATGTCATCTATAATTTTTTCAATCTCATTTTTCTGATGATGGGGATACCTATAGGGTCGGATATGAGGAATTTTCGCCCCTCCTTCAAGATGATAGCATGATCTTGGTCCCGTCGTGGGGGTAATCCCTATGGTGATTGAAAAATGTCATCAAACTACAGAAGGATATTCTGAATCTCCAAAGGAAGGGGAGATACAATATCCGGCCATATGTCCTCTGTGTCCCCTTGGGTTGCTAACAAGGTCACGAAATATCCTTCCCCGTCATCATGTAGGGTCTTCAAGGTTGATTTCCAAGAAGATTGAGACCGGCAAAGGGTTGGGTCCCCTTGCAATATCCTACGAGTCCCTGCTTCCTCCCATATGAGTGTCATATCCTGATAGTTACCCTTGAAAGAGCCCAAACTTTTCAGCCAATCCACTTCGAGAACAACCTCTGCATTTCCCAATTCCAGCATAAAGAAAGTCTGAACAATTATCACACCTTGTATCCTTAATTCCAATCCCTGGCAAACCCCTTGTCCATATTCCACTGTGCCGTTTCCGAGTTCAACCCGAAGTCCTGGGACCTTATCCACGGGTAATTGTAATTTCTCGACAAGTTTAAGAGAAATGAAATTAGCGGTGGCTCCTGAATCAACCAGAATGACCACTTGTTCGCCAGAAAGTTGCCCCCACATTTTTGAGGACTTATTAGAAGTCAGCCCCCAAAAACTGTGAGGGGACAACTGCAAGGCCTTGAGCACCGGTGTGTCCTCCGTTTCCGTATCCTTCTTCGATCCCCCCGTGTTTGGTATATTGCCCAGTGGACTGTGGTCTTCCTCATCCTCGGGGTCGATATCATCTTCCTCCAGAAGGAGAAATTGAAAATGTCGTAGCTGACATCTATGCTCGGGGTTCCACTTGTCTCCACATCTAAAACAAAGACCCTTCCTTTGTCGATCCTGCAATTCCTCTGGTGTCAACTTGCGGACACCATCCGGGTGTTTCTCCTTACTGTCTCTAGAATCAGTCCGTAAGCCCTCATCAACTGTTGGACCTTGCTTGGGCCCCCCCACCCGAAAACCCAGATGGGTTACTACGAACCCAAGGTTGGCCCCTGAAAGGTGTTGAGCCTTTCGAAGGCCCACTCGCAACCTTGCCACTTGGGTTCAAACCCGCCTCCTTCCATGCTGAGTTCCTCATCTCCAGCTCCAAGGCTCGGTCCATCATATTTCCCAATGTGCGAAACACCATCACCTTCAATTCGGCCTTGATTTCCCTACGAAACCCATTAAGGAAAATGCTCATCAATAACTCTTGGTCAATGTGACGCTTGCTGGCTGCTACCAATTCAAAGTCCTTCCTGTACTGCATTACTGATCCAGTCTGGCGGACCTGAAGCAAAGGTCCATAGGGATTTTGGGCCACCCCTGGCTGAAACCTCTTTATCAAGTCGTCTTTGAACTCTTGCCACAATGGGTACTACATCTGCTCTTCCCACCATTGGAACCACGTCAGAGCCTCGCCCTCCAATGCTACTAATACCATATCCAACTTCTCATAATCTTCAATTTGATGGACCCGAAAATAAAGCTCCACCCGTACGAGCCAACCGTAAGCATCCTCACCAAAAAAGATGGGTAGATCAAGTCGCCTACCTGAGGTCACTCATTTGTGTCGACGGTCATGCCGCCACGTGTCCGTATGAGGATGACTTCGCTCTGCCGAAGATCGGGAGTGCACCCCTGAATGGGGAACAGAGTCGTCCCGGCGGTAGGACGAATCCCGATGGTGGTGAAGGTGGTCATCGCGGCGATCGCGACTACGCCCACGGGATCGGCCATGACTCCTCCGTTGCAGCAATCGCTCTAACTATTGTGAAAGGTGAGCCAATACTCGCCCCTGTTCTTCCTGCATTCTTTCGACAGTGGTGAGGCCTTCCAAACGACGCTCGAATCCCTCCAATCTCGCATCCATGGCAACGCGCGTGATGACCATAAACCAGCTCCAAGATCGGTGACTACTAATACCAGTTGTTAAGACTGGTATATAACACACATTAACATCAAGTGTACTACAGAATATCACAGGTTAACCAGTACCAATGTAGTACATGGCTTACCCTGAAAACAGTATTATTCACACGAAGAGGAATTACAAACTGCTAGGTGTTCGAGAGACCTAGAGCTCTCCCAATAAAGTTTCCTGACTATTCCCCCCTCCTTTCCAGCCCCTCTTCCCTTTCCCTATATTGCTCCACCTCAACTCATAACAGAAAATCGAATCTTCTCACTCCTCATTCCCCACTTGCCAGCTGGCAAGTTAGTTACAAAGCCCAACTCCACTAATACTCCTGACCCCACTTGCTTCATGACATCTTTTCTTATTTTTTCCCTCATAAACCCGAGCAAAGGGTGCAATTCCCTTACATATATTGACATTATTCTCCCTGTCATTATTATGCCCACTCATTCCCGGGCCCTAACATAATATTAATAAGCAAACAAAATCTCAAAGATGATGCTTGAACTGTCCAAATCAGGATCAAAGAAAATTTCTACAGTTTAACATTGAAAATTGAAACACAAACATCTGCCCTCTAAGACACTTGCATTCTCTAAAGAAACTTATCCACGTTTTCAAATACTATCTACAAATTCACGAAAGGTAGAAGGAAGAAAAGTTAAAGTAACTATGATGTATTCTTGTGGACTTTGCATTATACATTGATTTAAGATAAAACGTTGACCCACATGAAAAATGAAGCTCCTTTTCTTAACAATGATCACTGGACCTAAGAGAAATTGAAATCACATTTTTAACCACTTTGGTTTAACAAGCTTCTTCTCCGCAGGTTTGCGTTGTTCAACAGGAGGTGGAGGATGTGTTTCCACAGCAGGTTCTGGTTCTGATTGTACTACAGGCTCAGATTGTTGGCCTTGATCATTAGCAGCATGCAATTCCTTCAAAGACAAGATCTCTTCTTGAAGGTAAGGACCAGTGCTACCTAAACACCCAATCAAATAAGAAAGGAAAAAAGATATAAGAGATGGTAATTACTAAATCCCAAACAAGGTAGTGAGAAACACTTTATCACAGCCTCCTTAGTAGTGTATCTCTAATTAACCAGAAATATAATTAATGCCATATTATGTGAAAAAATACTTTAAGCTACTATCAGTTCTATACTGCTCAATGCTATACACTTGACTGCATTTACTTGATGAAGTGACATGTTATGAAAGGTTTGGAGGGATACACATTTCACATGTTAGGCAACAATATAGATGCATGAACAGTACCAAAAGTGACTAAATAAATCTGAAATTCCGCTGACTATTTACAAAATAAAATACACGAGAACAACTGCAAACTTGAGTAGTCAAGTCACATAAGAATATACAACAATTGCTAAACATGTCCTCTTCTGTTCTATTTTAGTCTCCATTAAGAACAATTGTGCAGACATTTGAGATGGTCAAAGAATTAATTTGGAAACAAAAGTTTCTGACACTAATCTTCCAAGGATTTAGGGGCTTACTCAGTATTAAAAAACAGGGCATTCAATGGACTTCACAGCAAGACAATTCTGAAAAAGGATTCTCATGACAGGATGAACTAACCTTTTGGGACATCGTATGAGAAGTACACAATGGCACCAGGACAAAAGCCAGCATCATAAAAATTCTGAGACATGTCTTTCATTACTTTCTTTGGTGGAGTAGTATCTGCATCATTAGAAGTTAATATGATTTAGTTTTCAAATTATATCCAAAGCAACTCTTTACTGGTTGGCAATTTATAATCCATATCAAGAGATGATTCATCAGAGGCCATCTTAAGCGAATGGTAAATGAATTAAGGGAATTTGAATTATGCTAAAAAGGTTGGTACAAATTGTAAGCACCATATATCATTCAAAATTTAATCATATATAGGATATTAATATGCCTACATAGATAAAATGGCTGCTCTGGCAGTGCAATAACTTTAGTCAGGACATCAATTAAACTCTGGACTGTTTCTGATGGGTGGAAGGTAGTCTCCAACGTGTGATTATCAGGGAAGCGAACTCTAATTACAGCCTGCAAAAAAGCCCAAACAAACTTAAAAGATAAATTTATTTCTTACCAATTAGATTTATTCATTTCAGCCTTCATAAAACATTTATGAACAGTGCAATTATATCCCATATGGAACAGATGTAATGTTTCCTAATTATTTTCTTAAATAGATAAGTTCTAAATTTATAATCCCTAAAACTTATTGGAGAGACTCTATCATCCTTGTATATAAATATTATCTGTTATCATGGGAACATAACACACATTATTCACTATTTTCAGTCTCAACTGCATTTGTAATAATAATAATAACAACAACAATAATGATATAATAATAAAGAGAGGAAGCTACACATTACCTTGGTCATTTCCGACCTTCGAGCTGCCTCTTCTGCTTCTCGGATTTTTCGAGTCTTTAAGAATTTATCTGAGAAAATTTAATACATTTAAATTTTAATATCATGAAGAGAATATTATTTTGTCTAAATAATTTCTAACGTGTAAGAACTTAATTGTTTAACATCACCCCTTTAACAAGTATTTATCAACCATCGATTATAAATAAAAACAAAATACATCCATTTAAAAAGCCAAAAAGTAGAAGATAAAAAAAAAAAAATAGTAGAGGATGGCTTAAACAACATACAGTAAGATATGGCATTTCTAATTTCCTACTGCAAACAAATGGCTTATTGACCATGGACTAGATAATCAGTTTTGTCCTCCTCATATTTTAATTTCTGCTTTCTTAAATCTCATTATCAGTTTTTTTTTAAATTAACACTAAATTTATGTCAGGTAATGAGCGGAAGGGAAAGGAAATGAGGGGATGAGGAAAAAAATTGCCCTGTTTGAGAATTTAAAATAGACAGGAGGGAAATGGAACAGAAGAAGAATCATTCTCCATCATTTCCCGTTGAAGATAAAAATATCACTTCCTACAAAAAGGGGTGGAATGAGGGGAAACACAAGGATAATGAAATGTTGTTTTGTTAGCAGAATGGTAACTTTGTCCCATTCCTACCCTTCCCATCCCAGCTTATTCCTTTTTTATATGTTCAGTTCCATTAACGAAATAGATCCAAATAAAGAGTAAACGGAGAAAGTGTATATCAGTTCAGATGCATAAGCATAAATGGCCTGTAATCTTATTCAGGTAAATGTTCAAATTAGAAAATTGGCATTCCTCGTATGAAAAATAGGTGACAAGACATTAAGTGGTTAATAAAATTTTACTTCTTTGCTCATGGAATGATTAGTAGTATCATCATTACCTTCCTTTTTAGCAGCCAAAAGTCTGTGATAATCTTCAGCAGTAAACTCGTAGAAGTCATCAGCCACATCTTCTAGAAACCAACCAGAAAGCAATATCAATTCACAAATATCAATAATTGAATTTTCTTCCAGGAAAACTTTTCTACTGCCTTGGGATTGTCTATAAGATAGGGTGCAATTACCATTGGATAACGCAGTATTTGATGATGAAGAAACAAATGTTTCAAAAACACGGATCTCTCGCCCAACTCTTTCTTTCATCGCATCAAGCTTGATCTGGTTCAATAAAATATAATGGTGAAGGGAAGATAATTGAAATAAATAGTTCATGGAGGTGCAGAAGCAGTAAACCTGAACCAGGAAAATCTGATAGCAGTACAAATATGAGTTAAGCATACATAAGTTAGAGCAATATCCAAAATGCTTCATGAAGATCAAAGATAATAATCATTTTTATGACAGGGAGAAGGACTTCCTCGTTATTATTTCAATTTAACAAGTCCAAAGAACCAAGAGTGTTTTTATCTTGGATTGGACAGTGAATCATTTTGGGTGATGAAATTGCAACTTGAATTGCAATAATTTTCCTCATCAAAAACTCAGTTTGCGACTGGGTTCACACATGTAACCTGTTCATGCATGATCAGGTTCTGAAAATACAGTAAAATTGCATTTAAAAATAATTAGGCCAAAAGAAAGGGGAACAGCCTCTCTTAACCACTTAACCCGCTACTGTGATCCACACAAAGCAATTTAGAAAGAAACCCTATTTTTCTTTTCTTTGTTTTCTTTCTGCCTCTCCCCACACTCAATAGAGTACTATATGTATATCATATATTCCATGTCTCCTACAATTTATTTCTGTTTGCACTCAATATTGGATGTCGTGCTGGTCGCTGTCCCCTGCCTCTACTTTGGTATTTCTATGCTAATTGTCTCTACCATAAAAACACCAAGAAACTCCAGACAAAAGCTCCAACAAAGCTTCAAAATGAGAACAGATAGGAAAGATGAGTTCAAAAAAGATCGAAAAGTCAAAAGAGGCAGATTTGAATGGTGTTACATGAGATTCAATTTTTTCCTTTAACAAATCAAATCCCAAAACCCAACTCAATACCAAAACCTGTATCAAAACAGCCGTGCTGGAATTGAAGAAAATGTCAAATTTTATGATCTGGAGAGGAAGAGCAGCTATCTCAGTCTCATCACACAAGGTCACCAACTTACCTCCAATCTAGCACAGAGAGGGCTGAAACTCACAAAATTGTGCAATTCCACAATCTAGGTCATGATTTTGACAATCAAGATGAGGAGAATGATGCAATCCAAATTCCAAAGTGATGGGAAGATTGGTGAGAATGTCAACCATAGATTTAAAATGGGAATAGGAAAGCCCGTTGTGGAGTGTTGAACAAATGGAAGATAGACTCGTTAAAAGTTATAGAAGAAAACTTGTAGCCAACCCTACCAAGTGGGAGGTGGACGCTGTTAATGGGCATAAAATATCAAAGAAAGCATAGTCTAATTCACAACCAAGCTCTTTGCCTCCACCACTTTTTCCAAAAGTGATTATAAACAAGCTGATGAGAAAGACTAAAGGAGATCACCGCAAGTTTAAATTTTTATCACACTCACCAATGCCAATTCATATTTTACACGGAATGGATATATAATGCACTTTCAGCCCCATTTTGAGTAGCACAATTAATTGATTAGTTCTTGATTTTTTCATCCTTAAAAATTGATTTTTTTTTTTTATTAGGTACTTTGATAGTAAAATATCAATGTCAATTCAAAAACACTGGAAAAATATATAGACAGCGCTGAGAACAAAACTTATTTCCTTTCGGAGGAAGTAAACAATCAGAAAAAACTTGCGACACCCCCCAAAGGAATCTTCAAATAATCAATAGATAGGAAAATATTAAAAATTGAATTTTTTTATTGGGTACCCTCTTAGTACCTATCAATGTCAATTCAAAAACACTGGGAAAACTTAGAACAAAAATTCTTTGCTTTCCAAGGAAGTAGAGGATCCAATAATAAACAACGAAAACTTGCAAGAAAACCACCAGAGGAATCTTCAAATAATCAATAAAGAGGCAAAAACAAACCAAACCCAGATACAAAGATGAATAGGTTATCAAAGAGATAGGGACAAAACAAAATACCCAGAATTCGCAGAAAAGCAAAGTATTGAAACAAGAAAAATAAGAAGAATTAGTGTCGTAACAGAAGAAAAAAAACCTTGGTGGCAGCTTCAGTGTCCATGTCGGTGGAAAATTTGTAGGTGGCCCTTCTCTTGGTATTAGAAGTTAGTATGAAAGAACCCACGACCATTATAAGCGATATGAAACAAATACTCTTAATATTGTGAAAATTTTGTGACTTCAATGGGCTATTTCACTCTCTCTCTCCTCTCTCTCCTCTCTCTCTCACCTTTTATAATAATCTCTTTGGATCATCATTTGATTATTTTCTTCTTAGACATGATAATATGGAAGTCTCACAAATTTATTTTAAACCAGAGACACTAAATTATGTTTAATTTTATTTTTAACATATTCATAAGTTTGGTATTCTTTCTATGCAAGCAAGGGTTGCACTTGATGATCTCACGTGTTAAGGTTTTGAGTAGATTATAGAACTTTATAATATATATATATTGTTTGTGTATTCGCTTGAAATTTCAAATAGAAAAAATCTTATTAAACAATTAATATTTTTAAACAGAAAATATTTTCTAGACGTTTACAATATTTATTTGTGATCAATTGGAATTTTAAAAGAGAAAATTTTTATTTAAACTATACAAATTTTAATGATTATTTTTTTATAAATTTTTTGTAATTTTTTATTTATTTCACTTATTTTAAAAATAAGAATTAAAATTTATTATTATTATTATTATAAAATAAATATATTTTTATTCAAATATTTCTTAATCTTAATTGTCATAATAATAAATTTTTTCTTTTAAATTTAAATATTTTTTCAAATTATAAGTCATAATTTTTTTTAAAAGATCTTTTAAAAATTTAAATTTATTTTTAAATTTTTTTAAGACAATATCATCTTATTAAAAATATAAAATAATTATATATTATTAATAAATAAAATAAATTTTAAATCTCATTAAATTATAATCTATTTAATTCATTACGCAATTTATTTTAAATATAATGTTTATCTCATTGAAATTAAATTTTATTCAAAATTATTTGAAAAATGATTAAATTATCTATTAAATTATTCATTTAATGTTGTGCACGTTATCTCACGATGATACTAATTTTTCTCAACATATAAAAAATATATCTCTTAAACAATAGACAATATTTATTTTTCAAGAAAGAAAAAAAATAATTTTTCAAAAGACATCTAATTACCAATATTTTGCAAATAAAAAAAATATTTTGAAAAACATTTGATTTGCATTAGATAAAACAAAAATTGTCTTATCTAGAGTAACGATTAAATTTTTAAGAATATTATAAATTAGATAGTAATTATTCATGCAAAATTAGAAAGAATATTCAATAAATAATTAGAGAGTTTTTGTAATTAGGAGTGACTTTCTATATAATTAGAAGTGATTTTTTTGTACTCGTTATTAATTCAGGGAGAATTAAGTGTTTTGTGAAGAGTGATTTCATGTAAATCAAAAGTGGTTAAATTTATTTTTAATCATTTTATTGATTAGTGGAAGCTCTCTCAAGAGTTCTTAAGAAAGAATATGATATAACTCAATTTGAAATAAATTGAGCTAAATGAACCATTCAAATGATTTAAAATTCTTAGTCGTGGGTCCAAGTTTCATACATTAAAGAGAAATAATGGACTTAAAACACAAAATAATGGAATAGTTCATACTTTTAGACAATAAATTATGAAGGTTTGCCTTATTATGGAAAACTAGTAAACATAATTGAGATCAGTTATAATGGTCGATTCTCTATTATTACCACTTATAAAGGGATTGTCATTGATGATCTAGAATTTAAGTTAGTAAATTTTCTACACTTGATACACATCGGTGACAATGATGGTGATAAACCATACATTCAAGTTACAAAAGATTAAATAGTTTACTTTATGAAAGAGGAATTAGATAAAAATTGGAACATACCTTTACATTCAAAGCCACCATATTTACATAGCATGAATGAAGGTGATGTAATTACTTTTCGTAAATGTGACTCATTTAAATAATAAAACTTTTAACTTTATTTTCAGATGGCAAAGAGAATATATCATTAATAAAATCCTAATTTTAATTGAGAATTTGTATATTACTTGTATTTTAATATCTTTTTATTATTTATTTATGCATTATATTAAATAATAATTATGATTTATTGAATTGGTAATTTGACTTGTACACATATTTTTTTTTAAGATACTTAAAGATAAAGAAAATATCTATCAAAAAGATGAAATAACATTTTAAAAGTTGCTTAATGATTATTTTAACCAAGTTTTAGTCACTCCTTATTATAAAAATATTTGACCTTCATTTAGGATGTGTCCATCAACACCTCATCCATATTATCCAAATATATTAAATTAAAAATATTTATAATTTCCTTACTAATTTTTAAAATGATACACGGAAACGTTGTTAACATGTTTTGTTCTTAGAAATTTTGAAGATGAAATTTGTGAACTAAAAAACAAAAAACTAGTTCAATTCCTCAATTAAATATTAATCCTCCACGACCAAGTAGTCAACTTTCACCACTACTTGCACCTAAGTATAGTACAATACTTCATTATGCATCTAAACTTAGACTAATTAACTTACACTTGGATGTCAATATGAAATGCATTCATCAAAATCTGTCCACTTATTTAAAATATCTAATTTTATTATATTTATCTAATTAATCTGTAGAACCTCAAATATATATTCATCCTCAATTTCCATTTGTATCTCAATTACAACACCTCAATTTCTTTTTCAACCTTTATAAGATATTTTTACTTACAAGTCAATTTTGTATTCTTTCTCAAAATACTAATTATTTAGAATATCTTATTTCACTTGTATTCATCTAATTATGTGACAACACTTTAAGTGAATTCTTATAAAGCTTAATAAGCAACCTCTAACTCCTCTTATACCTTCTATTTAATTAATACTTCCATCATCTAAACTTAATAAGATGTCTTCATGTATATTATCAATTTCATTATTTGTATGGCCTATATTTATTATGTGAATTCCAATTTTGCACTTGCATTTGAATTCCAAAATGATAATAAGGCAAATATGAATTTGTGCATGTCTAAACCTACACCATGGTTACAATCTAAAAGTAAAGGAGAAGAATATGAGTGTAGTGAGGTGCAAATTGAACAATTTGTATCACATAAAAAATATAAAAAATATGACTTATTGATGTTACAAATGAATTTAAAATAGTAACATGCTAATTCCTATCATTCTTAATTTATATAGTTAATTCATACACATTAATTTAATTGATTTGATCAACACTTTTTTAATTCATATACTATTTTTTTTTATTTATCTTGGATTAATTAAAATTAATATTAATTTTAACAAATAATAAAGACGCATAAATTAGAAAAAAGTAATAGTGAATGATGTATGATTTTTATTTGTAAATGAAATTATTATTGTAATTTAGAATAGTGAGAACTAATTAATTGATAATAGTGAAGCATTGTGGAATAAGATTTTGTTGGAATTGATAAAAGTTTTATGGTGGTTTTTTGAAAAGATTGTACGAGAGAGAAAAAATGAATACGGAAAATAACAACTTTTTATATTGAAAAACAGATTCAAAAAATTTCATCACACACACTTAATTGGGTTTACATGCTATTTATACACTAAGTAAGATTTAACCATATTTAGTTAACAACCCAACTATTATGGCTAACCTCTAATACACTTCATAAATTAACAAAATATGACAATTACATTTGAATTACACTATTTTTAACACACCACCTTAATTCAAATCTGCCAAATTGTGCATTCCAATTTTGTTCTTCATTTCTACAAGTCTCTTAGGCTTCACAACTTTAGTTAGCATATCTGCAAATTGCTCCTTAGTTCTGCAATGCTCAAGTGCTAGTCTGTTCTTGTTAACTTGGTCACGAAGGAAATGATATTTGACTTCTATATGCTTGCTACGTCCATGAGCTATTGGATGCTTAGCAAGGTCTATGGTTGATCTATTATCAATCCTGAGCTTCATTACATTACTACATTTGATGTTAAGTTCTTCCAATAACATTCCTAACCAAAGGGCTTGGCTTGCCCCAAAAGCAGTTGAGATGTACTCAGCTTCACAACTAGATAATGCCACCACCTCTTGTTTCTTTGAACACCATGATATAACAGCATTTTCAAGCATGAATATGTACCTGGATGTGCTCTTTCTGTCACCAACATCTCTACTCCAATATGCATCTGTGTAGCCAACTATTTCTATTTCAGAGTTTTCTTTTGCTGCAGGAAACAAAATTCCACACTTTAGTGTGTCCTTCGTATGTCTAAGAATTCTCTTAGTCGCAAGTAGATGATCCTTGCAAGGTTTTTCCATAAATCTACTAACAAAGCCAACTCCATAAGTGATATCTGGTCTAGAATTACACATATATCTTAATGAGCCAATGAGTTGCCTATATAGTGTTGAATCAACTAGCCTTGCCTTATACTTGGCAATTTCACCAGATTGCTTAACTTTGGTTTTAAAAATCCACTTCACTTTTATGGCTTTCTTATTACTTGGTAAATTCACCATTTCCCAAGTGTTGTTCTTCTGAATTGATCTCAATTCTTCTTCCATGGCCTTCTTCCAATGTGGACTAGCTAGTGCATCTTCTAATGAAATTGGTTCTACTTCTACTAAGAGAACTAAGTTCATCAGCACCATCACTGTTAATAGCAATATCAGGAAAGACATCATAGTCATAAATTTGAGCCCTTGAGTGCAATTTTCTTTTGTTTTGTTTAGGCACATGTCTGTAACATAGTGAGCCAAATATCTTGAAATGTTTCACACTTGAAATGCTTCTGCCCAGAAATCATGTGGAAGATGTTTCTCTCTCAGCATGCATCTCACCATATTTAGAATTGTTCTATTCCTTCTCTCAACAGTTCTATTGTGTTGAGGAGTGTGTAGAGCCATCACCTTATGAGTTATACCTTCCTCCTTGCAGAAATTCTTAAATTAAAGTGATGTATATTCTTCTCCACCATCAGTTCTGAGCATCTTAATTGAACAACCAGATTGTTTTTCAACTAGTAACTTGAATGATTTAAATGTTACAAATACATCACTGCTTCTTCATCATTAGAGTCACGCGCAAATTGCAAATTGTGCTTCTTCACTTCTCTTCCTAGGTACTTTAGGATTATTACACTCATCTGCATAATGGCCATACTTTTGACAGTTATTATTAGTACCATATTAGTAGTGAATTTAAGTCTAACTCAACCTCATAAAACCAAATCAATGAGGTGAGGTTTGCACCACTATATAAATCTTACTTTAGCCTTATCTCTAGTCGATGTGGGATCTTCAACAGTTATAGCACTGAATGTGTTGCTTTGATTTCTTCTTTCCCTTTAAAAGAGGAAGAACGGCTCCACCTAGAACAGCTTAATCAAACCAATAACTTCAGCCTAATTAAATAGAAATACATAAGCACATATTGACATGCTTTGTCTTTTCTTGATACAACTGTATATTTTGTTAGGTAGTACATATTGGAGGATTCTATACCTCACCCTCTAGTGTACCTTCTACTACGCTTTTATGTTAATTTTTGTCCTTTCATAGGCAATAGGTTGTATATAAATATACTGCTTTGCTTTCATGAAATATAAGAAGAAATCATTTTCTCAATCATTAGTTCATATCCTTTGTCTGCTTTGTTCTCTTTTATGGTATCAGAGCTCTCGGAGCTTTGCTAATACCCTCCTTTCTTCATCATGTCTGAAGTTCACTCTGAACCTGAAACCACCTCCAATGGTGGTAATGCAGATCCTAGTCTTAACCCTTCCAACCCATTTCACATTCATCCTAGTGAAGGGCCTAGTTCCGTTACCATTACCTCTGTCCTCACCAGCTCAAACTACCATTCCTGGTCCCGTACCATCCGTATGGCCTTAATCTCTAAAAATAAGATGGGGTTTCTAATTGGTGCTATTGCTGAACCTGTTGCTACTAATCCTTTGCACACTCCATGGGAACATTGTAACGCCTTAATCATGTCCTGGCTCCTTAACTCTCTATCTACACCCATTGCTCAAAGTGTCATCTATTTTGAAAGTGTTGTTGCTATCTGGAATGATCTTAGAGATCGATTTTCTCAGAGTGATCTTCTCCTTATTGCAGAACTCCAAGAAGAAATATATGGCATAAAATAAGGCTCTCGACCTGTATCTGAATACTACACATCCCTCAAAACTCTCTCAGAGGAGCTTGATAATTATCGCCCCTTCTCAGAATGCCAGTGTTCTGCCAAGACATACCACCAACAAGACGTTATTATCCATTTTCTCAAAGGATTGGAGGACCGCTTTTCTCTTATTCGTTCTCAAATCTTTCTTATGGACCCTTTGCTGCCAATATCCCGTGTTTTCTCTATGGTTGTGCAACAGGAGCGTCAATACTTGTTTTCCCATGAAAGAGAAGAACCAAATGCTTTCATTAACTTTGGATTCACCTCTTCTGGCAAGGGATGCAGCGGTAAAGTTCCTCCCGGAGGTCCTGCAGGCAATAACACACGCAATGCTTCCAACAAGAAGTGCGTGTACTGCCACCGCACCGGCCATACTGTTGAAACATGCTATGGCAAGCATGGGTACCCACCGGGTCATCCACGATACCCAGGTCGTCCTCGCTTTAATCTACGTGATGGCACCGCCTCTGCCAACAGTGCGGTTCAAGAGACCAGTAACAATGGCTAATGGCTACAACACTTCTGTTGAGGGATCCTCCTCCAATGGGTCCGGATTTCACTTGACCCAGGCCCAATATCAAACCCTAATCAACCTCCTCCAACCACAGCCTTCTGATACTGATGGTACAAGCTCTGTCCAACCTTCACGGGCCAATATCACCCAAGTGTCTTCACCAACAGGCCCAATACATGTTTCTAACTCTAAGCTTGGTATTTCGTCACATAGTCATCATTTTTTGTCCAATACACACATTGTCCCTGTCACACACTCACAAAATAACATTCCTTGGATTATTGACTCTAGGACAACTGATCACATTACCTCTTCTTTAGATTCCTTTTTTAATTATTCTAAAATCAAACCCTTCCAAATCAATTTACCCAATGGTGTTGTTGTCTTTGCACATTTTTAGGGCTCTGTTCAATTCTCCCCAACTTTTATAATTCATAATGTTCTTTTTGTTCCTAATTTTAATTTTAATCTATTCTCTATTTCTAAATTTATTCTTTCTCAAAATTATTCTCTCACTTTTTCTAATGCCCACTGTTATATACAGGAAATGGGTCATTGAAGACTATTGGTTTGGGTAAATTGAAACAAGGCCTTTATCACTTGGACATCAACAAGCATGTGAGTTTGACATCACCTAAAACCTCCTTTATCAGTAATTTCACCACCCCTCCTATCAACAACAACAATCTCTGGCATTTTAGGCTATGACACCTTTCCGGAAAACGTCTCAATGTTTTACACATGAATTTTCCTTTTATTTCTAAGCATGTTGATGATAATTGTGACATTTGTCACTTAGCTAAACAAAAACGTTTGTCATATTCCCCAAGCATTAAGAGATCTTGCAATTTGTTTAATTTAATTCATATGGATATTTGGGGACCTTTCTCTAAACCCTCTTTCCATGGTCATAAATATTTCTTAACTATTGTTGACGATTTTAGTCGTTTTACATGGGTTGTCTTATTGAAATCAAAAGGGGAAGTCCAAACACATATTCGAAATTTTATTACCTTAATTGAAAATCACTTTCATACCACCATTAAGTGTATTCGTTCTGACAATGGGCCTGAATTTTTTCAAAGAGAATATTTTTCATCAAAGGGCATTCTACATCAAACAAGTTGTGTTTATACCCCCCAACAAAATGGACATGTAGAAAGAAAACATCAACACATTCTCAATGTGGCTAGGGCCCTCATTTTTCAATCTAACCTTCCCAAATATTTTTGGTCTTATGTTATTAAACATGTAGTTTTCGTAATAAATCGTGTTTCCTCACCTGTTATTAAAAATAAAACCCCTTTTGAATTATTGTATAAAGAACCTCCTGATTTTTCTATTATTAAAATTTTTGGTTGTCTTTGATATGCATCAAATAAATCCTTCTCACCAAAAATTTGATGCCCACTCTAAACGTAAGATTTTTTTGGGCTTCCAAACAGGAACCAAAGGCTATGTCATTTTTGACATCAACAACAAACAAATTTTTGTATCACGTAATGTCACATTCAATGAGACGTTTTTTCTTTTTTCACCACCCTATCCAACTTCACAATCCACTACAAATACACCTAACCCTGATCATGACACCAGCCCAATTCATATTCACACCCTTCCAGAACTTGAAATAGACTATTCCCACCACCCTCCCTTTAAGTTACCCAATCACCACGAGCCCTTAGACTCTAGTTTACCTTCTCCATCACAAATCAGCAACTCTCCGCTGTCACCACCACTAAATTCCCCTCCACCAAATTCTCCTCCACCTCCGCCACGACATTCCACCCGTGTCACTACTCGCCCAAGCTATCTTGATGATTATTATTGCAACATTTCTTCAAGTGATTTGGTAATTGTTCCCAAGGAATCTAACCAATCCCCTTCAAAGATCTTGTATACTATCCAGTCTGTCGTTTCTTACTCTCACTTGTCTTCTCCCCATTCTCACTTCCTTATGTGTCTCCATAAAGAGGAAGAACCAAAGACGTATCAAGAGGCTGTTACCCAACCTTGTTGGTAGGAGGCGATGCAAGCCGAAATTACGACCTTGAGGAAGAACGAAACTTGGGACATTATGGCTACACCTCCGTCTGTCAAACCCATCGTATGAAAATGGGTTTTCAAAATTAAGCGAAGACCTGATGGATCTGTGGACCGTTATAAAGCTCGCTTAGTTGCAAAAGGGTACTCAAATTGAAGGAATCGACTACCTAGAAACTTTCTCCCATGTCCTAAAAATGGCTACAGTCAGGGTCCTTTTAGCTTTGGCATCAATCCTCAAGTGGGAGTTGCAACAACTCAACGTCAGCAATACTTTTCTCCACGGGGACCTTTTAGAAGATGTGTATATGGTAATTCCTTCTGGCCTCTCTGGTCACTTTTCTAATCATTGTTGCAAGCTTAAAAAGTCACTCTACGGCTTGAAACAAGCAAGCCGC
The DNA here is from genome assembly GCA_016859785.1 of Macrotyloma uniflorum. Taxonomy (NCBI): domain Eukaryota; kingdom Viridiplantae; phylum Streptophyta; class Magnoliopsida; order Fabales; family Fabaceae; genus Macrotyloma; species Macrotyloma uniflorum. Next base: position 294,075 of record BDMB01000041.1, on the reverse strand, counting down.
AAATGGTATGAAAAATTATCTCTCCTATTGCTGTCTTCTGGGTATATTCAAGCACATGCTAATCATAGTTTATTTGTCAAAGTTACTGGTTCTACTTTTACTGCTCTCATTGTTTACATTGATGATAGTGTGCTTACTGGAAATTGTGGTTCTGAAATTACTAAAATTAAGACCATTCTTCACTCTCATTTCCATATAAAGGATCTTGGTCAATTAAAATATTTTTTGGGAATAGAGGTGGCTCATTCTAGCAAAGGAATTTCTATATGTCAACAACGCAAATATTGTCTATATTCAAGGGTTGCAAACCCTCTTCCACACCAATGGATGACTCTTTGCGTCTTCATCAAGATTCCAGTGAACGGATCCCATCTCATTTATTTAACCAGTCTGATATAGTTTTCGCCACTCAGCAGCTGAGCCAATTCATGGTAGCACCAACTCAGACTCATTTTCAAGCCGCCTTAAGGGTAATTTGCTATCTAAAAGGATGCCCTGAAAAAGGATTATTTTTCAGTCGCAAATCCTCAACACAACTTCTTAGATTCAGTGATGTTGATTGGGCTACGTGTATTGATACACGGCGTTCCATCACTGGTTATTGTTTTTTTATTGGCAACTCTTTAGTGTCCTGGAAAGCTAAGAAGCAATCCACAGTTTCTCGGTCTTCTGCAGAAGCAGAGTACATGGCACTTGCCTCTGCCACTTGTGAGCTTTAATGGCTCTCTTTCCTCCTTGGTGATTTAAGAATTCCTATTACCAAGCGTTTTGTCCTCTATTGTAATAGTCAAAGTGCATTATATATTGCTTCCAATCCAGTCTTTCATGAAAGAACGAAGCATTTAGAGATTGATTGTCACATCGTTCGTGAAAAATTACTCACTAGTCTTATGCACCTCTTACTGGTTTCATCATCACATCAATTAGTAGATATTTTCACTAAAGCGCTCCCTCCACGGTTGTTTCACTCCAATTTATCCAAGTTGGAGCTTCTTGATATCTTTAAACCTCCAGCTTGTGAGGGGCTAAAAGAGGAAGAACGGCTTCACCTAGAACAGCTTAATAAAACTAGTAACTTCAGCCTAATTAAATAGAAATACGTAAGCACATATACAGGCTTTGTCTTTTCTTGATACATCTGTATATTCTGTTAGGTAGTACATATTGGAGGATTCTATACCTCACCCTCTGTTGTACCTTTTACTGCACTTTTCTTTTATTTTTTGTCCTTTCATAGGCAATAGGTTGTATATAAATATACTGTTTTGCTTTCATGAAATATAAGAATAAATCATTTTCTCAATCATTGGTTCATATCCTTTGTCTGCTTTGTTCTTTTTTACCCTTTCTTTTGATTCTCACTCTTAGAACTACTGCTTTCCTGTTTGTTATTTTTCCAAGAATCACCACCACCGTTCTTTTGATTTTGAACAAATAAGGCTTTCTCAAAATCCTTCTCCTCTTTCTTGATATCTTTTCTATTCTTCATCTTTAACTCGTGTGCTTCCAATGAACTCAGTAATTGCTCCAATTTCAACGTTTCTAGGTCCTTTGATTGTTCAATTGCAGAAATAACATGATCATTTTTTATGTTAAACCGGTGAGTACTTTTTCCACCTTCATCGAATCGGTCACCACCTCACCACAACTCTTCATTTGATTTGCAAGAATCACCAACCTATTCACGAATTGCGCCACCCTCTCATTTGATTCCATCTGAAGCAAACCCAATTGATGCCTGAGTGCCATCAATCTTACATTCTTGGTTTGCTTGTCACTGGCGTAAGTTGTAGCCAACACATCCCATGCTTCTTTGGCTGTCTCATAGTCAATAATTTTCTCCAAGACATTTGAGTTCACGCATTGATGAATTAGAAAGATTGCTTTATCATCTTTCTTCATTTGTTCACGGTGAGTTGCCCTCTGTGCCTCCGTGGGATTCGTCTCTAATGGTGTGATGCCAGTGAGTATGATATCAAGCACGCCTTGATATCTGAATACCACCTTCATTTGCGCTGTCCACCTCTCATAGTTGGTTCCATAAAAGATTGGTAGTTTCGCTGAAATTTGGTCGTTGTTCTTTAAAGTCGCCATTGTTTACAAGGGAACCACCAAAAGGAACCCATCAAAGGGAACCACCAAAAGAAACCATCAAATGAAACGACCAAAGAGAACTACCAAAAGGAACCCCCAAAGGAAATCACTAAAAGGAACCCCCAAAGGAAACCATTAAAAGGAACCTTCAAAGGGAACCACCAAAAGGAATCCTCAAAGGGAACCACCAAAAGGAACCTTCAAAGGGAACCATTAAAAGGAACCACCAAATTGCACAGCGAAACAAAACTTCTGGGTTGAATGACAAATACTGTCAAGACAAATTTTATTGTCTTACACAACTCTAATCACGAAGCTAGCTCTGGATACCATGTTAGAATATTAAGACAAAAACAAGCATATTATAATATAACATAGTTCTCTTGGTGGTTCTCTTATGATTCTCCATACACCTCCGTGGATCGTATAACTCTTGATACCAATTGTTGGAATTGATAAAAGTTTCGTGGTGATTTTTTGAAAAGATTGTACGAGAGAGAAAAAATGAATAACGAAAAATAACAACTTCTTGTATTGAAAAACAGAGTCAAAAGATTCCATCACGCACACTTATGAACTGTATTTATATGCTATTCATACACTACTCAAGATTTAACTATATTTAATTAACAACCTAACTATTATGGCTAACCTCTAATACACTTCACAGACTAACAAATATGACAATTACATTTGAATTACACTATTTTTAACCGTTTTTATATTATATGATAAGAAATATTAATTCCATTAATTTTTTTTTCTTAAAATAAAACTTAAGAATAATTTATATAGTTAAAATTATAAAATATAAGATATGTCCAATAATATATATATATATATACCATTACGTGTGATAAATAGACACATTATTATTTATTTATAAAAGATATAAGGATATAATAAAATAAATAAACAATTTAATTCTTAACATTAAACTATTCAAAATATATATATATATATATATATATATATATTGAGTTGCCCTCTATGTCCCTCTATGTCTCTGTGGGATTCGTTTCTAATGGTGTGATGTCAGTGAGTATGATATCAAGCACGTCTTGATATCTGAATACCACCTTCATTTGCGTTGTTCACCTCTCATAATTGGTTCCATCAAAGATTGGTAGTTCGCTGAAATTTGGTCGTTATTCTTTAACGTCACCATTGTTTACAAGGAAACCATCAAATGGAACCACCAAAGAAAACTATTAAAAGGAACCCCCAAAAAAAACTACCAAAAAGAACCCCACACGAAACCACAAACAAAAAACTCCCAAAGGGAATCACTAAAAGAAACTCTCAAAGTTAACCATTAAAAGGAACCACCAAAAAGATAAATAAACAATTTAATCCTTAGCATTAAACTATTCAAAATATATATATATTTATATATATATATATATATATATATATTCTCATTTTATATGTTACACATATCTTTATAAATAATTAATTCTGTATGATGTTTTTTATATTGGGATTGTTTTACTCTTTTATATTCAAATAATTTACTTTTATTTAAAATTAAATATCCACCATAAATTGGTATTAAATATTTATTTAACATTAATATAAATATTTCAAGGAGTTAGACACTAATATGAATCAAAGTGGAATTGTTATTATATTACCTTACTTCAATCCTTTACTTAACAATAATTAAATAATTTTAAATATTTAATCTAGAGCTGACAATTAAACTTCAATTAAATCTAGTCGTAATTATAACAATTCTAAGATATTGAAATTCTTTATTGAATAAATTGACTTGTTTGTGAAGATGTGAGCTACATACAAGAGCCAATCTCAGGTAGATAAATTTATAGGATGTGAACCTCCCTACAAATGGAGAAGTGTAAAAAGAATTTCAGATTAGATAAAGATTGTATTATTCTAAAGTCAAATCTTAAAACTTATGTTATATAAAAAAATATAATATTAACATAATAATAAAAAACATTTTTTGTATAATTAGTGTTCGTTATAGTCCACTACATAATCGTGAAAGAAAATGCTTTTATAAGAAATAGAAAAAGTGATTTTTATAAATACTATAACTCTATTATGATAATTCAATCTTTTTCAAATTTGTGATCCAAAATTCTATCTCGCATATTCTATAGGATTTTAATATTTCATATTTTTAAGTGATTCATAATCTAATTAAATATAAATTTAATTTAATTCTTCATAATTTGAAAAAAATCTTCTCCTGTATTAACAAATAAAATTCGGTCCAAGTTGTTATGTTACCACAAAAACTTAATTAAAATTCATAGTCACATAAATATATTTTTTCTAATATATATATATATATATATATATATAAAAGACTGAGCCAAAATTCATATCTAAAATAAAATTTTATTTATTGACAGTGTAAAAATCTTTTACCCTGCATGAAAGTTAAGCTCTTTTCACAATTTTCAAAAGGTTTATAATTATAACTAGTTTCCTAATCAGGAAATACTAGAGTACTTCGAATGAAAGTGTGATTTCTACATTTTGAACTTCCATTCTATTGTTCACATGAAAATTTATAATGATACTTATTCAGGAATATGCTTTATTTTGCTAGAATTTTATCAGGAATTCTCGAAAGGGACATTTTAAGATTCGTTGTCTTCAGCAACAAAACCTTTTAAAAGCTGGTAAGTGTTACCTATTTGTATTTATAATTAAATTAAGATATTACATCACCACCAATCTCACTTCTATTATAAAAAGTAGCCCAATTTACTACCATTTTGTTTACCACGATTAGACTTTCCACGAACTTATTGTCATTCTTGCAACACAGATCACATAACCAAGTTTTTGCACACGGCCAATGAAAACAGTACGTTTTAAAATGACTAGCAAAGAAACTTGGTCTCAATTGACACAGAAAACTTGGGACCACAGCTTCCTGCACTCCAAAAAACGGATTCCTGTTTACACTATTCATGATAAAAGGGAGTTTTTGGCTTGAGTTTTTCTGGGGTGCATGAAATACCAAAAACTTGGTCTATTATTCTACAGTGACAATGCTTTTCTGTAACCCATGAAAATGGTCACTATATTGATCATCATTTGTTAATACATAAAGGAAGCTGGTATAAGGCATAGCAGAAGTCATACAAGGGACGTATCCAACGACATAATTGAGAACACGGCTACTCTTAAAAAATCTACCATAAACCTATCAAGAAATATCCCCATCAGTATCGACAGTCTCTAGAGATGTTCACCAACAATTGTCAGGAGACTGAATGAGAATTGAATTAATGCACGGTTTCATGTCCTCTTGATCTTTGAAAATGTTCCTGTTTCAGAGAAGTAGGTGCTTTGAGTTCCAGTACCAAGTTGGTGTGCATGAGCCTGTGGATTTGTCAACTCAATCCCCTGAAAAACAATATAAATAAATAACTCAAGATTAATGCAAAACTTGAAAAGAAAGAATTATGGTTATTATGCTAAAAGGGCTACGAAAATCAAGTATTCCATCGTTCATCATAAATATCAGTTAAATTATTGATATGAATTAATTAATAGGAAAGAACATTTAGGTGAAAAAATGGGCTCCATAACAACTAACCAAGGAACCTAACCTACTAAAATGTCTGATTCTACCGGAAGGCAAACATTTATCCCCATTTTTATATTGGTGTCTAATTAAAACCATAAGAACTAACTTGTTTAAGATTATTTTCTTGCCTCATGAATTACTAGCTGCTTCTCATTTATTTTGAAGAAATAGAAGTGCTTCTTCTCATGTTTTAATCATATCTAACCTAGTAAAACAGATATTCCAATTTCAAACTCAATTTACTGAGCATAGTTATAAGATCCGTAAGGTTACACTCATAGTCTACAAATCTTTCACTTCTATCAATATCAACTAAATAAACCACAAGAGTGCCACAGATATCATCAGTTGGAAATACCAAGTAAACGGAAGGCAGAGCAAAAGCACATAAAGAACTAGGAACTCGAAAGTCTTTCACATTGTTTTATACATAACATAGGCATTGGGTTTCACAAGGCCCACATGTCCGAAACCACTTTCCAAAGCTTAACATAAGGGCAAGAAGACAATCTTGCCAAAGCTACAAGTATTAGAAATATTTGCTGAAAGTATCAACCATCAGCCGTGTCTTCTCCACTTCAAATTATATTTTGACGAATTCACAAATTTGTGACTCAAATAAACCAAAATTACAACCTGTCTAGGTAGAGATCCTATTCAGTTAGATACACCTACTAAAACACAGCTTAACCCTGTGTTCGGATGGGGTAATTGTATTTCCAAAGACATAAGGTACAAACTATACATAATTTAAATGATAAACAAAGTTTCCGTTTACAACTTCCCATAACCATCTTGTGCAAAATTCAGTACTTTTGTACTAGTTATGGTCCTAAAGAGCAGGAGAAAATATACAGAAACAATAAAAGATGAGCTAACCTGCACTGGTGTGAATGCAAGACTTGATGTCAAACCAGATGTAGCACCACTGCTACCATAATTCTTTTCCTTGAATCTGACAAATGAAAATAGTCCACCAGAATTGTCATTATGATCAGTAAGATAAATGATGTAATAGACATGAATGATAATTTAGCATCTTGCAACAAAATCGGAATATCAAGTAACTAAAACATAATAACAAAGAACTCGAGAAGCACTTACCTTTTAGCAACTTTTGCAGCAAGTTTGCTTTGACCAACAGACACACGCAGTTTACCACTGCCAGCCTGACCAAGCATTCCATAGCCCTCACCCAAACCATCTCCTATAATTCACAAGCATAAAAAGTATAAGAATATAAGGAGAGAATGACATTTTCTTATTTAAGTTTCCAAAGGATTTCAAAGTGTTAGAATAGTTTAACTAGTAAGAATAGGTTGACTTATCTTCTGCACAACTATGGGAAACCTACATAGATGTTTTTATGGTTTTAACCTATTTGTCACATAGGTTTAGTCTTGTCATATCCTCCCTTTGTATCTATGGTATCACACTTAATTTAGCTCACAATCCTGTTCTTCATGCTAAAAGCAAACACATGGAGCTTGTTCTTTTCTTTGTTAGAGAAAAGGTTACTAACAAGCAGCTTGTTGTTCAACACGTCCAGGACAAGATCAGTGGGCAGATCTTCTTACCAAGCCCTTGTCTCCGACTAGATTTTCTTTTCTTAGGGTCAAACTCAATGTAACTAAGATACCTTTGGTTTCACCCCCGTGAGTTTGGGGGGTGGGGGTAAGTGTAATACTTCAGTTATAATTTGAACTGTTTGTTTCTATTATTCTGTTCAGTTTACTATTTGTAAGGTTGTTACCATTGTTTGTTACTTCTCTAGTTTGTGTAACTGTTGTTACATGGTTTGTAGCTGAGCTCTGTATATATAGGTTCTGTAAACAGAGTCTCTAGCAATTTCTTGTATTCTTCTCGCTTTACATAATAAAATTAGAGTATAAGTTTTCTAACAAACCCCCTCCCTTATTTTTGCCACTAATCCTTCACATTCTTTACGTGGTCCACCTTATTGGTTCCTAACATAGGGTTTTGCATCACTATCACAAGATAATTATTCAAAGTCTCATTACTGTATATTCTCCTTTTTATTCCTTCTAATCCCTAATTACATATATCCTTCAATATATTAAATTAAATTCATGCAGCAAATTAAAAAATAAAAAGACAAAAAATTGTTCTGCAAAAGTAAATCAGATCAAGACAAAAGAGTATTAGAGAAATTACCTAATGAACTCTCTTCTGGGACTCCAAATTGCATCCTATTGGCTAACTTCCTCATGTCTGTTATTGCATACCTGTAATTAGAATCAACAGGTCATGAATTAATAAACAAATGAAAAAGGCATAAAGCAGCATACCTCAACCTAGCAACCTAAAACTCAAGTACAAGCAAGAATTTAAGACTATGCTAACCTTTCCTTCATTTTCCTAAGCCGACGACCACCTCTCTTCTTTTTAGGCTCAGAATCAGGAACTGGAAGTGGTTTTGGTTGCTTTGCTGGAGGGGGCTCTTGCCACTTCTCAATTTTTTTGTGAATCTCGTCCTTGAAAGCCCTTCCGGTGTTTCCAGATGGATCCCCGCGTATTGAATCTACACGTGCTGCAAGCGTAGACTTTGCAGCCAGGAGTCGACATGCTCGCATCCTTAGAGATGGAGGAGTAGTCTGAAATATTTCTGTTTGCTCAAGGTAACCTACACGAAATTGGGATGTTGCCGTGGAGAACCCAGCAAGATTCTTTTTCTTCGCACCAAGAAGCTGAACATTACAAGCAGGCATCTTTGCTAGAGATGCTAGACCTCCAGCTGTGCCCATGAGTTTAGCTGCAACAGCACTCCCAACTATAGCAGAGAGATTAGGTGCAATGTAGCCCATTCTACTCTCAACGAAATCCAGAACTTTCTTCTTCGCTGAATCAAGATCAAGTGCTCGATCACAGGCCTCAACAGTCTTACTAAGGACTTCTTCTGGAAGAGGCTTGCCAGTTGTAGTTGAAGCAGTAACAGAGACAACCATGATAATGGCCGAGGGTAAAAGCCCTTCTAAATCAACAAGAGTCAGATCCATTTCGTTTCCTATCTTCTTAACGACCCGTGCATAATCAATCGGGTGATGTACCAGTGACTCAAGCTCTGGAAATTTCAATCGATATTTGTCACGAATAAAATTGTGGATTATAACAATTTCATTCTCAATGTCAACCGACAGCGCATTGCAATCCACAATCAGCTGGTATTCAGGATCATCTTCTAGATCCACTCCCTGGGTTGAAACATCTGACCCCTTTTTAAGAGCCTCTTCCACTTTCTGCAATAAAAAAATAACATTATCCCTTATTCATACACCCATATCAATATATATGTCGCAATAAATAAAACACCCTAGGTAGGTATCAGAAAAAAAATTGAAACTAAAAAAGACAGAACAACACCATTACAACATAAAACAACAAGGAACCCCAGTTGCAACTAATTCCCAGCTTAATCTAACTGATTCTAGATTCTACAAAAGTCAATAAAGCACCCAACAACAATAGCAATAACGATGACTATTGGCAAGCCTGGTTTTAAGTCGTGACAGTAGTAGTGTAATATTAGAGGTCCTACTAACAAAAACAGTGGTCAAGGTTTTAAGCAACAGTATGTGATCATGATTTTGGCTGCAATGTCAAGTTTTTAGGGTGTGTCCAACTGTCACAAGATCACAATTGTGGTTGCATCAACAGTATGTCCCCAATTTGGCGTAATATCAAGGAATGCGCAAAATTAAATCCTTCACCGTGGGAAATTTATAATCACTTAGAAGGAAATGAGGAGCAACTAACCTGTATAATATCAATGTACCTCTGGGTTTTCTGCAACTTGGAAACACTGTCCAAGTCATCATAGTTGAGGTTTTCTAGGTCAGCCAAGTCACCATCAACATCCTCTTCCATGTCTGCAGCATCGACATCGTTATCTTCCTGCAACAAAAGGAAACAACCACCTGATTCATACAAAACCTTTTCCTAATTTCTTTCAAAGTTGGCAGGTTAGATAAAAAAAATAAAAAGAAGAAGAAGCTTACCGGAACTTCCGCCTCGTTATCAGAGAGTTCATCGAGGTCGGCGAGAAAAGAATCAGCAAGCGTAGCCTGGAATCAAACACGCACAATAATAAAACCCTAAATCCTAAATGTTCATACCAAAAAATTAAAATTTGAAACAGAAATTGTTCATTAAAACACTGAAAGACATCATTGAACACTGAGATGAAGAAGGAAGGGAACAAACCATGTGTATTGAAGAGGTGGCCGGATGGTTGTTGTGACCCGCGACAACTCGAACAGAGGATTACGAAGAAAGCAGGCTTGAACGTTTCATGAATTGCGCATTTTTATTCATTAAATTTAAATAGAATCAATTAATTAATAATGAATTGGTTTAACTTGAGTGTATTAACCTTTTTTTTTTAAATTGTAAATGAAAAAAAAAATATATATATATATATAATATAAATAAAATGTATAAATAATAATTAAAATATAAATATTATATGAATATATTAGGATATTTTAGTTAAAATGAGAGATTCATTCACTGAAACTGTAAGTAAAATATTTTAATATCTATCTTTATCGGTCACTCTTTTTTAATTTAATGATTTAAATTAGTAATTTATTTTAAATTATAAAAATATAAATAATAAAAATAAGAATAAGCCTATTTTATTTATCGTTGGATTAAATGAATTTTTTTATTAATATAATAAAAATAATTATTTATAGAATAATGTGAAAAAAATCATTTTACTAGTCTCGATTGTCCTAGGCAAGTAGGATTTGAGTTAGATTTTCTAATAAATAATACATCTATACAATCAAATTCTTGTGTATGTGAAAGTAAGGGTGTTTGAGTAAAAATAAAAAAATATGGAAAGAAATAAATGGTAAAAGGATTTATTGGTTTTATATATATAAAGTTTGAGACTTTATTTTATCAAATTATTCATATAAAATAATCGTCGTGGGGAATTATTATATTGGAAGTAAGAACGTTTAAAATCAAATTAGTTAAAAAAAAAAACTGAAAATTAATAATAAGTTAAAAATCGATTAAAATCGAGAATATTTTTTTTTAAATAATAATATTTAGTTTAAATTTTGAATTTCAAATAAAAATCAAATTTAATATAAAATTATATTTTTAAAACTAAATAATAACTTAAAATATATATATATATTATAAAATTATCTTTTTATTATATTATTTATAATTATATATAAAAATATTTTTTTAATACTTTCTGTGTTATATTTTTATCATCGTATTAATATATTTTAAAATTATTTTAATTTTTATTTAAAATATATTTTATTATAATTATTATTTATATATAAATTTTTTATTTTTTT